>CM046874.1:383471862-383716774 GCA_025667525.1 Glebionis coronaria
ATACATAACTTGTAGTAATCTGAAATACTATGACTTCACACAATCCGGATTATAGATTTTTTAAGCAATCTGGAATCTGTGTTGCCTAAAAAATCCTGAATACTACCCTTTCACACAATCCGGAATAATTGTTCCAGATATAATCCAGAATGCACAACAACAAAACAATCTGGAATAACTAGTTGTTAAACAATTCGGAATATGTTCCATCACTTAATCCGAAATGCATTGTAAACTTAATAATCCAGAATGTGGTCATATACACTATTCGGAATTCAAATGCTGAACTTAATTCGGATAAAACTAAACAAAAAGAACAAGTCGGAATAAAAGTAGATAAACAAGTCGGAAAAAGATGGCTTTACACTAAGTCAGATAAAATAAAAATAAGCTAAAACCAATAAGCACTTACCAAAAACTTAACAAAACTAATTTTAGGAAAAAGCTAATAAGCCACACTTTAAAAACTTTTAAAAACACTATTAAAACACCTGATTAAAAATAAGAAAAATAACACAATAAGCACTAAACACAATAAGCTAAAGAGATCAAACACGTCAAACAAAACAAGAACATGATGAACAACTACATGATTATAAAAATTAAACAAGATTAAAATTAAGAAAGGTAGAATGAGAATGATTAATTAAAAGCTTGAAATTAAGATGAAGATTAAAGATTCAATACAAGATTAAAGATTGAAAAGCTTGTAAACATGAAAATAATTCTAAAGAGAGAAAGTAAATTACACTACTCCTACTCCTAAGACTAATCTATCTACTCCTAAATGAGTAACTAAAAATCTAACACCTCCTAATGAAAGATTAGGAGGGTATATATAGGAGGAGGAAGGTAAGTGTTGATGCTTTCTTCTTTCAGTTTGTTTTCTCGTCTTTTAATTTCTTCGACTTTCTCGATGTTGTCTCGGGATTTGTCGATATAAAATGAACTCGCCTTCTACTTTTTTTCATTTATTAGACTTGGTTCTTCGACTTCATTAAACTTCTGTCTTTAGTCTTTTTCTTCGATAAAAGCCCGTGAAAGCTTGTGTTTTCTTCCTTTTTAATCTTTTGGTCCTAAAACACAATAAAAACACAAACCACGCATAATTCCGATTTTTACGACATAAAAAACACGTTTTGGCTTGGTTTTATTTATAATTAAGTGGCAAAAGGATGAGTGTTTTCACTCTTATCAGTATACGAACCATTTTTTTATCACATACGATAACTGCACGATAACTGCCAATAATGACATCGAAGCTACCAAGGCTTATCGGGATCAGGTCGATGTTGAAAGGGTGATTGGAAAGATTTAAGGTATAACCTTGAATGATGGAATCAACCTTCACAATTTTTTCGTCGGCTAATTCTACAGTATAGGTGGGGGTCTAAAACTGATGCGGTGACTCCCAATATATTACTAAATTCAGTATATATAAAGCTTCGGTCTGCTCCAATGTCTAATAAGACATAAGACAGATGCATATCGTTGGTTAAGTAGAAACGTACCGGTAACGATGTTGGAATCCGGGTTGGCTTTGACATTGCCCACCATGTACACTCGTGATGAGGTTCCCTTGTCGTCCTTTTTCTGGTTGGCCAACTTGGGACAATCTGGTCTCACATGTCCAGGGGCTCCACATTCATAACACACTACGTTTTTTCCGGACCACTATTGCTTCCTCCTGTGGGGTTTCGGTTTCCCTGTTGTCCGCTCCCGCTCCCACGGGCATTGGATCCGCCTTTGCTGCTGTTCCTAGGGTTACTGTTGGGTCGAGCCGAAGTAACAGCATTGGCTTGACATTCACGAGCAAAATGGCCTTGTTGACCACATTTGTAGCATCCATGACACTGGCCTCCAACAACATGGTGATAGTTTCACCTTGGACACTTAGGCTTGGAGCCTGTGTAGTTCCTGGTGCTGGCTGTGGGAGTAGTACCATAAACTTGCCCAACGTCCTGTCTTTTGGGAGGCTGCTGATGCTGGTTACGGGAGCCTTCATCCGACTTTCTCTTATTCTCCGTTTGCCTTTCCGACAGGTTACGGGCTCGTTTATTGATCAATTCAGTTGAAAACTCCATAGCACTTTCGACGGTAGTGGGTCGTGATGCAAGCACGCTGTCATGAATAGCGTCAGGGAGTCCATTGACATACTTCTCAATCTTTTCTTCCTTTTGAGGGAACATTCTGGTACACATCAAGATCAAATCTTGAAATCTTTGGTTGTACCAAATGATGTCGTTGTTCTTGCACTTGAGATTCCACAGTTCAATCTCCAATTTCTTCATTTTGTCTCTTGGGCAGTACTTTTCAGTCATCCTTTCCTTAAGGTTGGCCCAAGTGAAAGTATAAGCAGCATCGTGTCGAAGGGTAGCAACAACAGAGTTCCACCAGGTAAGGGCACTCTCAAGTAGCGTGCAGGTGGCGAATTTGACTTTGTTCTCATAAGCACAGTCACTGATGCGGAATACAGTCTCCAACCTTTCGAACCATTGCATTAGTTTCACAACTCCTTCCATTCCTCGATAGTATGAGGGTTTGCATTTCAGGAAGTCAGGGTAAGAGCAACCCCTGTTGGCGTTGTTTCTGTGTATATTGAGGTTTTGACCATCGTTCATATTCCGGTCAGCGTCTCTGACTGCCATGGCGGCTGTGATGCACTCATTTGTCATTTCCCTGAGTTGGGTAGTAGTGACATTTTGAGTAGGCTTAGTATGATCGGTGTTAATGTCATTTGAGGTTGTGGCATGTTGGGATTTGATTGAGTAATCGTCATTTGTCTATAGTCATACACAAAATGAGATCATTAGTTTAAGTGTTAATATAGTTTTTATATTAACTGCACATAGAACTTTCATGCATAGATTTCATAACAAATTGGATAACCTGTCAAGATTTCATAATATAATACAGTGCATAACAGATATAACAAAAGAAAATGATTACATGCCATTTCCATAAGAAATTAAACATTCATCTAGCATAACAAATCCTAGACAGAGGCTTGACTATCCTTCCTGGGTAGTGGTACACGTAGTCTTAAGTACATCATATCCAAAAACATCTGTTCGAAAGAAAAGGACAGTACAAGCATGGATCACAACAGGTGGAAAATAAAAGTACGAAAAGTCATATACCATGATAGCTGGGGTACAACCCATAAGCTTATCATGATGTACAAGAAGTCTAGTACATCTACTCTAATTTTTCCTAGCAGGTCTGCTGGATGAGTAATACAAAGCTTTGGAACCAAGTATCAAAATTCGTTGTTCCGATTCTTTTCGAATTGACTATTGGTTCAAAGTGTGACTCAATTGTTCTTGGTGGAATAATAAATGGTTTGGTTGATTATCTATTTTAAACTAATAGCAAATATGTAAATGTGATTGAGTAAAATTAAAAGCTTTAAAGGTAAATCTAAAATGACGAGTTAAAAATAAATGCTTGAAAACTTAAAGGAAAGATTAGAAAAATACTTCAACACTTAATACATCTAAAACTTGAAAACGTTATAAAAACAAGAAACTAATCCATCAGAATGCTAAATTGAAGTCAGATTGGAATATTGGTCGGAAAGACTGATCGGAATACACACTAGTCGGAATGCTGGCACAATCGGAATGCTTAATCGGAATATGGGAAAACAATGCTAATCGGAATGTCTTAGAAACAAGGCTAATCGGAATGTCTTAAAATCGAATCCAATCGGAATGTTTAACAAACCAACAAAATCGAAATGTGCTAAATCAACACTAATCGGAATATCTTAAAACCCTAATCCGATCAACAGATCGGAATACCAAAGTTGCAATCGGAATACTAATTCCCTAATCCGATCAAAGAGATCGGAATACTAGGGGACTAATCAGAATGCTTCAATCGGAAAAGGGTTTAAACCTTTTCTGATTTCCTTTTGATTCGATAAATAAGCTAAGTGATAAGCTAGGATGATAAGCGAACACCAAAACTTGAACGAATCATATGAAAAGGACTAAATAAGCATGAATAACAACTTATCCAATCTTAAAATGATCAATCTTTTAAATCAAACCATAAAAAGATGAAACTTTTTAAGAAAACTTTAAATGTAAATAAGCTAAAAGAAGTGAATAAGGCAATAAGCACAAGAATCTTAAAGCTTAATCGTATGAAAGCTTAAGTATGAATAAAAAGATTAACTTTTTAAGCACGAAAACATCAAAATCAACACGGATCAAATATATTTCGCACCAAAATTAACTAAAATAAAGAAAGGTAGAAAGAGATGAAAGATTAAAAGCTTAACTTGAACTTGATTAATGGAATCCAAAATACAAAAGTCTTAATCTTGAAATATTAAAAGAAAGAAAAGATGAAAACTTAGTGAGAGAAAGTTGAGAACTTTCTCTCTCTAAAAACTAGAAAGAAAAATGAAAAATGAAACTAACTACTAAAAACTAACCACCCCTCCTAATGTGTATTAGGAGGGTATTTATACGGAAAATGGGAAGGTGTGCATGTGTTGCCTCTTCTTTCTTTCTTCTCGACTCGATTTAAATCCTTTGTCTTTCTCGACGTCGTCTCGGGATTTGTCGATGTATATTAAATTTGTCTTGTAATTTTCTTCTTCTTCTAGACTTGAGTTCTTCGACTTCATTAAACTTCCGTCTTTAGACTTTTTCTTCGATAAATCTTCTGAATAGGCCTTGGACTTCCGTTCTTTAAGCACTCTTGATCTTTTGACTTCGTCTTTTCTCGTTATCTTTCAATAAAAGCCCGTGAAAGCCCGTGTTTTCTTCCTTTTTCATCATTTGGTCCTAAAACACAATAAAAACACAAACCACGCATAATTCCGACTTTTACGACATAAAATACACGTTTTGGTCTTGTTATTATTGGAAATAAGTGGTAAAAGGATAAGTGTTTTCACACTTATTAAATCCCTACACTTGACCATTGCAATGCCCTCATGCAATGCATTAATTTTAAAGCACGGTTTACATTTTCCATCATAAATAACCCACCTTGGCCTTTATTAAATACTAAACATTTAAGGAAAATAAGAAGATAGAAAACAAATAAAGAAATCAAAGACTTACATTGGGTTTTGGCTGCCATGAACGTTTATCATCCTCAAGTTTCACGTTCCCCATACCAAGCTTAAAAACGAGATCATTGTTATTATAAGTTAGCAAACTAACACGAATTCATGTTGGCTAATTATTCACTTAGACTCCCTTATTCCTAGGTGTATCTCTTATATTTTATTTTTGTCTTGAATGATCACGAGGATGCATTGTTTGACTTATTTTGATAGTTATTTAGGCCGAAAACAAAGTGAACGATTTAATCAATAGTTAGCTAAAGGACAAAATCTTTTAAAACTGCTTCTCGGGACCTCATAAAGTTCATATCTTGGCATAACTCGCTTCATGATTTGAGACCTTTCTCGGACCGATATTTGGCAGCGACTTAATACTTCGAATCTTGAGAGACGTTCTTGAAATAATGGTCTTCTCTTCATAATAGGAATTTCGTCACTCGAAGTTTTGAGAGATTCTTCATATTTGGACCACGACTTCTTCATTTTTCTCCAATCATTATTTTGGACTTTGATATACAACTATCCACCTCCTTTTAGGACTTGGATCTATTTATCCTCATACCTTGTTAGGGCCTTTTTGGATAGACTTCTCCATGATCTTTAGGGGAGTATTTGCTTTTCGTCGTGTGTCTCGATCCTTCATATCGATCTTCGATAAATGATTCTTCACATCACTTTTGGATCTTTAGCAACAAAATGTAGCACTCATGCCTTGTTAGGGCCTTTTCGGACTCGCCAAGCTTCGCATCCCGCTTCAATAAGTTATGCCTTGGCTATGAACTCTAATTAATACCGAGCAACTTTTAAACGATCTTGGGCTAGAAGCTAAGTAACTTTTCAAATCGTACAACCTTATTTATTTCAGATAAATTCATTAACAAGCGATGGGAGAATAGGCTCATAATTAACTCACATAAATTCACGAAAGAATACCAAACTTATAATTGACTCTATCATTTCTCGTTCTCCACAGTTCAAAATCTCAAGGAATGAGACTCGTGGTTGCTTGGCCTATTAAATCAAAGTTTTGGGTTTTCAAGTCATCTATAGGATCTTGCATCTTCTTAGACTCTTTTCAAGTTTAGAATTTGCGTTTTAAAGTTCCCTTGATAAACGACTCTCTAGGATCAATTATAGGAACTTGCGAAAAGTTCTTGTTCTTAACCCGTGAGAGTTAAGACTTCGGCGTTTTAAAGCTCCCTATATGAAAGCCTAGCAAAACTTGACTTAAACACGTTAAGGATACTAGCTAGATTAAACTTAGATAAGTAAACTCGGGTTGAGTCAAAATATTCACGACTTTGAAAAATTTAAGACCACTTTATTGTAGCAAGAAAAGAGAATAACCATAAGAAAGAAAAATTCAACTATACAACTAGGCCAGAATAGATTAAAATTTTTGAAAAATGTCGAAAAATCAAATTTTCCGGTTAAAATGAGGACAAATGCAAGGAAAAGACCACTTACTTCGATAGAAGTCCCCCTACACTTGATATATACATTGTCCTCAATGTTTAAGCATGTGGGAGTAAACTCCCCTACACTTAGGACATTGTGCACTTTGTTTAAATCTTGCTAAGGAGAAGACCACTAAAGTGATTTCAATGTGAACATATAAAATATGAAATATTGAATCACGACAGTTTAGGATAGAACCGGGAAGATGGGAATACGGGATCACGATTCGTCAAATGTCATCAAGGGGCTCTTTGAAGCTTCAATCCCTGTAGAGAATAAGAAACAAGACAACAAACACATATGGGGCTCCCCCCAAACACTTATTATGAAAGCACTAAAGGATAGATCACGGGTTGCCTCCCGAGAAGCGCTTGTTTTTGTTCACCGAGTCACGAGCCTGACTCGACCCAAATTTAGTTCATGGGAAACATGGTGAGGGATGGAATCATCTCATGAGAGATGTCCTCACCAAAGTACAGCTTCAAACGCTGGCCATTCACCTTGAAATTAGGCCCATTTGGCCCATTTGGCTGAGAAAGCTCAATGGTCCCATATGGAAAGACTTTGGCGACGGTGAATGGACCAGACCAGCGGCTCTTCAACTTGCCCGAGAAGATCTTCAACCGAGAGTTAAAAAGTAAGACTTGATCACCAACGTGGAACTCTCGGTTCTTAATTCTTGCATCATGGATGATCTTGGTCTTCTCTTTGTAGATCAGTGAGTTCTCGTAAGCTTCATTCCTCAGTTCATTAAGCTCGTTGAGTTGAGTCTTGTGGAGATCACCGGCTTTGTTGATGTCGAAGTTAGCCCACTTCAAGGCCCAGTACGCCTTGTGTTCCAGCTCGATAGGGAGGTGGCATGCTTTCCCGTACACAAGACGATATGGTGTACAACCAATCGGGGTCTTGTAAGCAGTACGGAAAGCCCACAAAGCATCGTCTAACTTATCGGCCTACGCGGCACGATGCTCTCCCACGGTACGCTCCAAAATTCGCTTCAATCCATGGTTAGAAATCTCAGCTTGAAAATTGGTTTGAGGATGATAAGCGGTGGAAAGACGATGATTAACACCATACTTAGCCATGACTCTTGCAAATTGATCATTGCAAAAATGAGTCCCGCGGTCACTGATGATAGCACGAGGAACACCGAATCGAGCAAACAGCTGCTTCAAAAAGTTCACAACCACCCTCGCATCGTTCGTAGGGAGAGCCTTGGCTTCAACCCATTTGGAAACGTAGTCAACAGCTACGAGGATGTACTTGTTCCCTTTAGATGATGGAAATGGCCCCATAAAGTCAATGCCCCATACATCAAAGATTTCACATTCTTGTATGAAATTTTGAGGCATCTCATCTTTATGTGTGATCTTGCCTTGTCTTTGGCAAGCATCACAATGTTTAACCATATCGTGAGTGTCACGATAAATGGTGGGCCAATAGAATCCAGAGTCGAATACTTTCTTCGCGGTGTAATTGGGACCAAATTGACCACCGATGGGTCCTTTATGGCAAGCATCAAGGATTTGTACCGCTGTCGGCCCATCAACACATCGACGAACAATTAGATCAGCACATTGTTTGAAAAGGTAAGGGTCGTGAACCCTTCCTTGAGAATTCCACCCGCTAAGTAGTTTGCAATGTCCGCAAACCATGGGGTGTCATCGAGATTGGAGTTGATAGACATTAAGGCCTCAAGGGGAAAAGAGTCATTGATCTCTTTGTTCGGATGATCCCCTTGATAAGGATCCTCAAGTCTACTGAGATGATCCGCGACTAGGTTTTCAGCTCCCTTTTTGTCACGAATTTCAATGTTGATTTCTTGAAGGAGAAAAACCCAACGAAGAAGTCTTGGCTTAGAGTCTTGCTTAGTCATCAAGTACTTCAACGCGGAATGATCGGTATACACGATGGTGGTAGAAAGGACAAGATAGGGGCAGAACTTTTCAAAGGCATACACTACAGCTAAAAGCTCTTTTTCGGTAGTGGTATAATGCAATTGAGCCCCTGTCATTGTCTTGCTAGCATAGTGGATTGGTTGGAAGTGTTTGTTCACTCTTTGGCCCAAAACCGCTCCAATAGCAAAGTCGCTAGCATCACACATCAACTCAAAAGGTAGCTCCCAATTAGGGGTAACCAAGACCGGTGCCTTAGTGAGCTTATCCTTAAGAAGATTGAAGGATTCAAGACACTCTTTGGAAAAGATGAAAGGAGTATCTTTTTCCAAGAGGTGGGTCATCGGGCAAGCGATTTTAGAAAAATCTTAGATGAATCGACGATAGAAGCCCGGATAACCAAGGAAACTTCTCACACCCTTCACCGTTGAAGGCGGAAGCAATTTAGCAATAACATCGACTTTAGCACGGTCCACTTCAAGACCGGCTTTGGAGATTTTGTGTCCTAGCACGATGCCCTCTTTTACCATGAAATGGCATTTTTCCTAATTCAGAACAAGGCGAGTGTCTTCACACCGCTTAATCATACGTTCTAGATTGGCAAGGCAAGCAGAGAAAGAATCACCATAAACCGAGAAATCATCCATGAAGACTTCCATAATTTCTTCAACCATGTCATAGAAGATAGCCATCATACACCTTTAAAATGTCCCAGGAGCATTGCATAAGCCGAAAGGCATTCTTTTGTAGGCAAATGTTCCCTAAGGACAAGTGAATGTGGTTTTCTCTTGGTCTTTGGGATCGATGGGAATTTGAAAATACCCGGAGAAACCGTCTAAAAAGCAGTAATAGTCATTACCCGCTAGACGTTCAAGAATTTGTTCCATGAAAGGAAGGGGAAAATGATCCTTTCTCGTAGCATCATTGAGTTTGTGATAGTCTATACAAACTCTCCACCCTGTAACGAGACGAGTAGGAATCAACTCGTTGTTTTCACTGGGCACAACGGTGATTCCGCCTTTCTTAGGCACACAATGGAAGGGACTAAGCCACGGTGAATCCGAGATAGGATAGATCATTCCCGCATCAAGAAGTTTGATAACCTCTATTTGGATTACGTCATGGATCTTAGGATTCACCCTTCTTTGGCTTTAAATAGTGGGTTTAAAATCGTCCTCCATGAGTATTTTGTGTGTGCAGAAGTGAGGATCAATTCCACGAATATCAGAGATCTCCCAAGCAATCGCTTTCTTGTGATTCTTCAGCATGGCGATAAGTCGGGATTTTGCTTCTTCTTTCAAGTCCTTAGCGATGATGACCGGTAACGTCTTGTTATCTTCAAGGAAAACGTACTCGAGATGAGACGGAAGATCCTTAAGCTCTAAATCCGGAGAATTGTCGGTGGACGGCATAGTCAACTTCGAATCATCGGTAGAGATAGCTTTGGGAGACGGTGGAGAAATATGGTCCTCGTTGAGAAGTTTCTCAATGGTACGAATGTCTTCATCCCAATCGGTGGGAGAATTATCATACTTAAGATCGAGAGGACCCAAGCTAGCTTCAAAATCATCCAAGTCACTTTCTCCAAAAGGAGTCAATGACGGAGCAATTGAGGCAACGGTCTCAACAATGGGTAGAGAAGAAGAACCACTTTTACAAGCGTCTTTGAAATGTTCTTCACAAGCCTCATCAAGAACATCAATGAAATTAACACTCTCATTTTTTGAAGGTTGCTTAGAAAGTTTACTCATGTTGAAGACGATTTTATCGCCACCAACTCTCATGATTAATTAGCCTGCAGCTACATCAATGAGAGTGCGAAGGGTCCTCAGGACTGGACGTCCAACGATTAATGGAACACGGGGATCTATCTCGTAGTCAACGACAACAAAATCCACCGGGAAGGTGAATTTGTCAGCGCCAACGAAGACGTCTTCGGCTATCCCCACTGGATAAGCAACCGTACGGTTAGCTAATTCCAAAGTCATTCGTGTGGGGACTAGCTCGGGGAGAGATAATTGCTTCCAAACACTTAATGGCATTAAGTTTATACTAGCACCTATATCGGCTAGGGCCATGCAATTCTCTACTCCCGGGAAGTTGCAAGGAATCAAGAAACGACCCGGATCACCAAGTTTGGTGGGCAATTTCCTTAAGAGCACTGCAGAGCAATTCTCATTAAGCTGGGTTTGATCAATGTCAAGAAGCTTCTCTTTGTCACTAAGAAGATCTTTAAACATTTTAGCATATTTGGGCATGTGAGCGAGAGCCTCAACAAAGGAGATATTGAAATTCAGTTGTTTAAACATTTTAAGAAAGTTCGAAACCTGAATATCATCCTTGTTCTTCAATTTCTCTTTCCTCAACCTCGAAGGATAAGGTATATTGGGTTGAGATGAAGGCTTTGGGATAGAATTCGCACTCACATCCTTGGGTGGTGGAGGGGTAGAAGTAGAAGGTGGTGGAATTGGGGAAGTAGAAGTTAGAGGAACAGAAGATGGAAGATTAGGAGAAGGAGACTCGTTTTCCTTTGTCACAATCACCGGTGTAGGTGTAAGAAGCTCGGGTTCCTTTAAACCTTTTCCACTGCGAGTGGTGATTGCTTTCATCTCCCCTCTTGGATTAGCAACGGTGTTACTCAGAAGAGAACCCGATCCAGAGGCTTGATTACTAGGGAAGAAACTAGCCATCATGTTCCTCAAGTCATTCGTTTGACTTGCCAAAGTGTTTCGCATATCAGCTCAAAGATCGTTCCCTTACTTCACCATATCTGCTTTCATGTTGGCCGTTTCCCGCTGAAGATTTGGCACGATCACATCATTAGTCCTCATGTAGGTTTCAATATCTTGGTGTAAGGCTGTGGGTTGGTGGAGAGGAGGAGCATGGTAGGCGGGTGGTTGATAAGCAGGTTGTTGGTAAACTTGGTTGTTTCTTTGAGGTGGATATGGGTTTCTTTGGTTTTGATATGGAGTTGGAGCCAGTGGTTGGTTTTGATTGTTGCGATTGAGGTTGTTCGGGTTTTGTGGGGGAAAACCGGGAGGTGAAAGAAAGTTGTTTGAGCGATAGCTGAGCAAATTGCGGTCACCTTGAGGACGTGCTTGATAGCCTCCTGTAGCATAGGTACCGTTGGCGGCATACACATTTTCCGGATTGTCATGAGTCGAAGGACAATCGGTGTATGAGTGAGATCCCCCGCATATATCACAAAATTGAGTCATAGCATTGGCTTGGGCAGTGATAGCTTTAGTATTGTTGGCGGCTTGGAGAGCAAGTGATTCAACAAGCGAAGTAAGCTTATCAAGTCTCTTGTCACTCTTATTAGTGCTAGCACTAGCCACATTGTTTCGAACACTCTTGGTTTGAACTCTAGACTTGTTCTCAATAATATCCCAAGCGGCATTAGAAGACTTAACCAAAAGATTACCCCCCGAAGCACTATTTAGTGAATCTTGGTCATTCATGCTTAAACCATTATAAAAAGTATTAATTTGGTGCACTTTGGTAAAACCATATTGTGGGCACTTTCTTAAAAGTTCTTTAAAATGGTCCCAAGATTCACTAAAAGTCTCATCGTACTTTTGTTCAAAAGTAATGATTTCATTCCGCAAAGCGGTAGTACGATAGGGTGGGAAAAAGTAGTTGATAAATTTGGTCTCTAAATCCGTCCACGTAAGAATACTTTGTGGTGGTTCCTTATCAAGCCAATGTCAGGCTTGTCCCTCTAAGGAGAAAGGAAAAAGTTTCAAGCGGATTACCTCTTGTGAAACCCCATTGAATTTGACCGTATTCGTGAGTTGAAGAAACCTTTTGATGTGGTCATGAGGATCATCAATGGTACGTCCCAAGAATGGTTGAGCAGAGACCATCTGAATAAAGCCGGATTTAAGCTCAAAGTTGTTGGCTCCAATCGCGGGTATGACAATAGCATCGTGGTTGCCCTCTACATGTGCTTGCAAAAGTTCGATCATAGGGCGATTGTCCGGTAGAGGTTCATTGTTGTTATTATTCATGTTGTTTTGAGGTGGATTATTATTGTTGTTGTGTACACCGGCCATGTCTAAGTTATCGAGAGTCTCGGGCTCTTGATAAGACGTTGATCAAGTGCGCATACACCTGCAAAAGAACTAACAAAGCAAGAAATATTTTTGGTTTTTTATGTTTTTTTATTTTTTTGTATTTTTGAAAACTTTATATTTTTTAGGATTTTTGAAATTTTTAAAGCAAGGAAAATAACGTTCAAAGATGAACGGATCCCAAAATCCAACGCGTCTCTCACTTAAAACCGTTAATCTTAACGAAAAGAGCCGGCAGCGGCGCCATTTAATACAAAGCTTTGGAACCAAGTAACAAAATTCGTTGTTCCGATTCTTTTCGAAATGACTATTGGTTCAAAGTGTGACTCAATTGTTCTTGGTGGAATAATAAATGGTTTGGTTGATTATCTATTATAAACTAATAGCAAATATGTAAATGTCGTTGAGTAAAATTAAAAGCTTTAAAGGTAAATCTAAAATGACGAGTTAAAAATAAATGCTTGAAAACTTAAAGGAAAGATTAGAAAAATACTTCAACACTTAATACATCTAAAACTTGAAAACTTTATAAAAACAAGAAACTAATCCATCAGAATGCTAAATTGAAGTCAGATCGGAATATTGGTCGGAAAGACTGATCGAAATACACACTAGTCAGAATGCTGGCACAATCGGAATGCTTAATCGGAATATGGGAAAACAATGCTAATCGGAATGTCTTATAAACAAGGCTAATCGGAATGTCTTAAAATCAAATCCAATCGGAATGTTTAACAAACCAACACAATCGGAATGTGCTAAATCAGCACTAATCGGAATATCTTAAAACCCTAATCCGATCAACAGATCGGAATACCAAAGTTGCAATCGGAATACTAATTCCCTAATCCGATCAACAGATCGGAATACCAAAGTTGAGATCGGAATACTAGGGGGACTAATCGGAATGCTTCAATCGGAAAAGGGTTTAAACCTTTTCCGATTTCCTTTTGATTCGAAAAATAAGCTAAGTGATAAGCTAGGATGATAAGCTAACACCAAAACTTGAACGAATCTGATATGAAAAGGACTAAATAAGCATGAATAACAACTTATCCAATCTTAAAATGATCAGTCTTTTAAATCAAACCATAAAAAGATGAAACTTTTTAAGAAAACTTTAAAAGTAAATAAGCTAAAAGAAGCGAATAAGCCAATAAGCACAAGAATCTTAAAGCTTAATCTTATGAAAGCTTAAATATGAATAAAAAGATTAACTTTTTAAGCACGAAAACATCAAGATCAACACGGATCAAATATATTTCGCACCAAAATTAACTATAATAAAGAAAGGTAGAAAGAGATGAAAGATTAAAAGCTTAACTTGAACTTGATTAATGGAATCCAAAATACAAAAGGCTTAATTTTGAAAGATTAAAAGAAAGAAAAGATGAAAACTTAGGGAGAGAAAGTTGAGAACTTTCTCTCTCAAAAAACTAGAAAGAAAAATGAAAAATGAAACTAACTACTAAAAAACTAACCACCCCTCCTAATGTGTATTAGAAGGGTATTTATAGGGAAAATGGGAAGGTGTGCATGTGTTGCCTCTTCTTTCTTTCTTCTCGACTCGATTTAAATCCTTTGTCTTTCTCGACGTCGTCTCGGGATTTGTCGATATATATTGAACTTGTCTTGTAATTTTCTTCTTCTACTAGACTTGAGTTCTTCGACTTCATTAAACTTCCGTCTTTAGACTTTTTCTTCGATAAATCTTCAGAATAGGCCTTGGACTTCCGTTCTTTAAGCACTCTTGATCTTTTGACTTCGTCTTTTCTCGTTATCTTCGATAAAAGCCCGTGAAAGCCTGTGTTTTCTTCCTTTTTCATCATTTGGTCCTAAAACACAATAAAAACACAAACCACGCATAATTCCGACTTTTACGACATAAAATACACGTTTTGGTCTTGTTATTATTGGAAATAAGTGGTAAAAGGATAAGTGTTTTCACACTTATTAATGAGGCTGGTACTGGTGGGGCTGGTGAAGCTGCAAGTGCTCTCCTGGTACTCCGCAATGCCTCAACTGCTAAACGGGTCTCCTTGAGCAGACGGAGTGCAGTAAGCAGCTAGGATCGGAGTCTGTCAATGTCTCCTTGGAGATAGGCAGTCTCAGCAGTCACTCCATCATGTCGTATGGCTGCAAGGTCGAAGAAGATAGACAAAGACTGCTCATGTCCAGTGAGAGCACCATGGGTCTGGTACTGAAGACTCTCCAAGGTATGAATGTGCCGATGGAGACGGTAGTTCTCCTCCAGTAACAACTGTAATGCCTCATCAGTCATGGCCCGAACACCTTTAGCTGCTAGGGCTCCTACCTACATACTCTGAGAGAGAGAGTCTATACGCTCATGCACGACGGTGTAGCCCAACTAGCCTGCTTTCAACAGGCTGTGAATCTCCGTCATGTCCTGCTCTTGGTGTGTGGTTAGAGCGAGTATCTGGGCTTGGACCGTATCAGCATGTCCCGTCCCGGAACCCTCGCTGACCTCGAAAGTTGAGTCGGGAGCAACCTCATACCTCCTTTTACGAGAAAGTAAAGACCCGGGAAAGTAGCCTGTGGTGATGACGGCGGTGCTAGAGATGGTAGATCAGGAGTCACCTAGTCCTCCTCCACAATGGTGGGGACCAATGTAGCTGAGGATGGAGCAGTGGGAGAATCATCAAGGAGTGAAGCTCCAATAGTCTGGCTGTCCTGTGAATCCGAGGCCGACAGCCATCCATAGTGTATGGATCGCGGTGACAGAGAGATAGCTGGAACGGGGGCTACCTTTGGTAATTCGTCGGTGATACAACTGGTGGAGTATTGATACTCTGAAAATAGTAATATTTTGAATTTGAAGTAAGCATAAGCTTACAAAGAAAAAAAATTTATGTTACAAGTTTATAGTGTATACCCTTTTAAAACAACATCGTAATGTTTTTAAGGTTACATTAATACTTATAAGATTAATTAACCAGATTGTTAATAATCAATGCACACTTAGTTCACATAGAATATATTTATACGCCCTACGTTCTATATGCTTAACTAATATAGTCCCCATACAAAAAATCCCTAAAAGATTTTTGTTAAGTTATAGTCCAGTTTAAATAAAAAAATTTACTTTTTATTTTATTTAAAAATTTATCTGTTTCGCTATAACTATTGCTCTAATACCATTCTCTATGACACCCCGGGTCGGGTCAATTGTAGCGGAAATAATTTTTGGAATGTCACAGGGGTGGATCGATGGAAAATAGTACATAGAGCATAGGATAAGAGATTATCCAACATATATTACATGAACAGTGTACAAATTTAATAAAAATTGTTTAAACATAATAAAAGATATTGTAACACCCCCAAATTTATACAACTCAATACAGCGGAAGACTAGTTGGTGTTACGGGATAGCACATTACTCACATCATAGACAACGCATAAAAATCGCGTCGTTTATTTATAAAGCATTTCCATTCATAAATATCAAAGTTACATAGGTCCCAAGTCATATTATTTCATGCAAAGTTTTACAAAGAATTTGAATGTAAATTATTGTTTAAGTGCGGGCCATTAATTCTTGTCGTCTTCCCGAGAATTACCTTCAAGTACCTGAGATAAAACATGATAAAAGAAAAGGTCAGCGATAACGCCGAGTGAATTCATAGAGTTTAATAAAATCCATCAATATAATATCAGTATAAGATTATTACTGAAAATCATTTTTGTACAAATCATTTTAATAGGCCATAAAATAGCCAAAGTCATTTTTATACAAATCCTTATCGAAAATCATAATATAGGCGTTTGCCTTAAAAATATATATACGAGCCAATGTCGTAAAAACATCATACAATACGTATTACGACGTTGTATAAAGTTAAATAAAAACCGTTATATGAATATGGTTATGAAAACCAAAACACGAACATAATATCAATAGTATGACCCTGTATTGCTAGTCAGGCAATACATCGTAATTCGGCGCGTCTAGTAGTATTTCGTTAATTTGGATTATTATAAGCCGCATGACATTGTTACCTTACTAAACCAACAACGGGTAGCTAACCCGATACTCAATTTGCCCATCTAAAGTAGCGTGTCGTCACAAAGGTCACGCTATGGAAATCTTCTCATACATAAATTCGTTTACCAATCAATGTGGTACGACGGGGATCAACCGTCAAGGCGCGAACTGGGGTGATCGTCCCCAAATAGTACTATTATATGCATATGCGTCTACCAAATCCCGGTAGTTCACAATTCATGCTAATGGGACTTTTAGTGACATAACCTAACTTTAATAATCCATTTGATTTCATCTATCGGGTCCTTTAATCATTTATCGGGTCATACAATCGGGTCATACAATTATTCGGGTCCAAATCAATAAACAAACAATCGGGACAAATGGTGTCCTATTTTGTAAAAACTAACATGTTATCTCCCTCGCGGGCTTATAAAACATTTCATAAAAACATTTAAAAGAGTGCGAGGCTATGAACTCACGTTGATGTGGGAAGGCGGGTTATCGGCAATTCGGACGTACGATACGTGCTTCAATCACGGAAACCTAGACAAATAATATTCGTCTTAGACTTTTGTCAAATGACTTTATAAAAATAACAATTATGTATACATATGATGATTATATATATATGATGATCAAATGGGTTTACATATTCTCGTTTACTCATTTTAGTGTTATATGTCGATAACTTTTATACTAGTTTTCTAGTTTTATCTATTTACGTGTTTTAAGTCCAATATACTTATTATAGGTTCTTTAACTCTTATTAATCCTTTTCATAATTATATTTTCAGTAGTTATACTTTATATGTTGGGCCCAAATGGGTTAAGCCCAATAATAAGTTCATATGTGTCTTAGTCCATTTTGTTGTATTATTAGTCCAATAACGTTAACTTAGTCCGTTAATGTCCGTATGTTAATTAGTTCGGGTTTTATCGGTTTTTACTTGTTATATATGTTTATATATCAGTATATGAGTTTTATAAAGTTTACATTAGACGGGTCCAACCGTCTAAGTTTTATTTAGCAAAAACGTTAATTTTACGGTAATAGCCGAAAAAGTCGTAAAAATCAAGTTTATAGTTTTTATAACTTATAAATATTATTCCACTACCATTTTTATAATTTATACACTTATTTTACCTTTTACATATTCATATAAATAAAATTCATAAGTTAGTGGGTTTTTATTTTACATTTTATACAATATAATTTTGAGTGCTTATATAATAATAATAAACATTAATTCTCAAAATCTGATTTTTATCTTCATCTTCACCAAAACTGCCATATCTAGAGTTCTATATGGAGATAGAAGCTCAAATTTTTATCACATAAACTACATGATATGTGCTCCATTTAACTCTTCTATAGCTACTGTTGAATCATCCTCTAAGTAGTTTTTAAAAATCGTTCAAAACAGTAAACTCAGATTTGTACCCTAAACTTGTTTTGATTATATCTCACTAATTACAATGATTCCATTGCATGGCCAACTCTCACATGTGTACAAGACCCATAGCTTACTGTAAATCCATTAATCTATGCCATTTTTATCAGTTCATCATTTGATTCTTTACTGTTTTATACAGCCAACAAATTTAAACAAGATTTTAGCCTTGTTTCTTATAATCTTTCATCTTTTTAAGCATGTTTATCAACACCAAATCCCCACACAATATTTTTAATCATCATTAATCATCATATACATATACATAAGTAAAAAAATTCAAGTTTACATAATCAAAAATAACAAGAAGTTGGTGAGAACAATCTTTATACCACCATGGTGATGTAGGTTGATCAAAACATGGATTTTGATGGAGAAACTTGTGGATAACCATGACCATCTTCAAGACCTCCATTTTTCATGATCACCTTGTGGAAAATCAGCCTCAAGACACCATGAATACTCCTCCTTGGATGTTATAAGCACCACCAATCTATAAAGCTTCAAAAGGGCTTCAACTTATGTGTATATAACATAAGATTTCATGGTAAACTTTGATCAAAAGTGGTGTTTGATGTGGAATAGTGGACGGCACATAGGGAGAACAAGAGAGAAAGTGCGTGTTGTTTGCATGTATGGAAATGGGAGTAGTGGTATTAGCTAGTTGGTTTGATGTTGTAAGTAGCTTCACTTGTAAGCTTAGCTTACAAGTGTAAGCATTATGCTTATAAGTTGACACCTATTTGGTGTGTTGGTGATGTTAGGCCGCCCCATGTGTAGTGGGGTGGGATAAATTAGTTTGTCCCATCCCACTAATTTACGGGTATTCCTCGATCCTAGTTTTCTCGATTTGCGTGCCCTCGGGTCGTTTTACGAAAAATATTTTTATAAATTATGAATCAACGTCACAAAACGAATCCAATAAAAATTGTCTCATCAAAAACGGAGTTCGAAAACGTAAATACGTAATCCTAAGGTTTCCGGTTTAGTCGTAAAGGACGTTAAATTAAAATCGTAAGTCCTAATTTCTTCTAGTAAATTTGTGAGTTTATGAACCAACACAAATTTAAAACTCCAAAATAATATTCACGGATAAATTTATTTTCTGAAATGTCGGACTGTCACCAAAGACGGTGTATGTAAACGTAAGCACGTAACGTTGAATCCTCTGGTTTAGACGTAGTCGACGCTACTTCAAGGCGTAAATCCAAATTTCTTCCCAAAAATAAGTGAGTTCATAATATAATATTTTAAAATAAATATTGAGAATAAAATATTGACCATAAATTGACGGATTGTCACAGCATTTACCCCTAAACAGGATCTTTGTCCTCAAAGATCATCTTACTACTCGCTTCTTATAGAGTTAAAGCCATGTGGGTATTTCCTCCACATTCGGTCTTTTCTCACAAGTGTAATATATTACAATACGCGAGTTTCATCAAACATAAATACGGGAATAAGATCAGGCTAAATGTTGACTTACTTTCTCTATCCATGATGTTCACGGGTTTTTGATGAATGCAACTTTTCGCCGATCTAAACTTTATCAAGAAGAATTCAGATTTTAACTTGATAGATATTTATCAAGTTCGATCTACGAAACATAATTCACGCAGCTTTTGAAGTCCTAGGGTAGATCCAGCTTATATGTCTTTCAAACCAATCTTTCACATCATCTCAATGGTCCCATACAACGGGGACTTATATCCCATGATTTGTCAGATCATTAATTCATTTTTCCAAGGTTAAAATTTTTGGCATTACTTCGCTACCCATCTGGCACTTCAAGATCTACATTTCATATTCACATAACCTCCTGCCCACTACCGGCAGTTAATGATCAGATCCTAATTTCAACAATCATTTCAGGTCTCGCGGGTCGAGTATTTTTCAAGGTTAGGTTCGCCATCATAAGAAACCTTAAACCTAAAAGACATGTCCAACTCACAATGGGTGTTTGTCGGATGTCTTCATCTCAACTCCTGCTTACAGATGCTCTAACATAGATCCTAACAAGATTCGATCTCAATCCTAATACGATAGTTATCAATGGTAATCCTTCCAAAGGAAAGCGATTATACGATTTATTACCCAAGGTCATTCATTCAAACATAAAACAAGACTTCTAGTGTTTTGTATTGTTACTTTACCTCGTCCCTTCGATTTGGGGTGATACATAGTACTCTCATCAAGGTTCGTTCTCAATGATTTCTGAGCAAATCTCTAGAAATTCGATGCGAAGCGAGGATCTTGATAAAGATGTTCGATAAAGGCACACTATGTTTACATAACTCTTTTGCATTTATCATTAACGAGAATGATATTAGCAGATTTGGTCAGTCTGTCGACGATGACCCAAATCGAATCAAATTCAGATGATGACCTTTGCAATAGCTATACGTTTACTAATGTATGAGGCGATGTCTGCCTTCATAACTTGTCATTAGTACAACTTCTTCAGACAAAGATATTTTTAGTCAAAAATGGCATACATATAATACTTATACTTACAAGATTTCCAATATAACTACATCTCACAATCTTTCATATTTAGGCAACCACCAGTGGCCTTTAAAACATTTAACGCTATTGGCTTCTCTATTCTAATGGTTCACATTAGCCGCGAACCTCTTTTATAATCTATATTATCCCTTTTTACAAACATTGTTTATTTTTACATCGTTCGACAATTTATTTTGCACCTTCATTATTAAGGAACACATCATAATTGGTTCTTTATCTTTTATACATAATGTGTCAGTAATTACGTTCACTTTCCAGATGAAATAAATATAATAACCGTATTTATTCAAAATTCTTTCTTCATATCTTCTATGTTTTAGTTTTGTCTTTACTATTATCTTTATCTGTTTTACTCAATCCGACGTCTAAAGCGTTGATAATTATTACAACTAGTTAAGTAAATATTTAATTTTTATGAAACGTAAACACGAAAAGTTTTTAAATTTTCTCAATTTGTCCAATTATATAAATGTTCAAAATAAATTTGAATTTAATTAACAAGATTTTTGTTGATTTATTGAAAATAATTAAAATAATTAATAAGATCCGAAAATGTTCGAGAAATCTTTGGTTACACTTTGGTCAAAATTTCTTAGTTTGAGAAGCGTAAATTATCGTTTCAAATTTCAAGTTATGGTTTAAATGGGTTTCCTCATTCCTTCTTAGGTTGTCTTAAGGTATGCAAAAACATTTACCCCTAAACAAGAGTTTAGTTAAAATGTTTTGGTTATAAGGGAATGATCCCTTAAAATGCTTTGTTAAAACATTTGTCAAAACATATTTCTATTTCTTTTTGGTAAAATCCAAAGTCTTAAAAGGGCTCTTAATTTTTGAAGAGTCAATATGCATATATCTTACCATCATTATTCAAATGGTCATTTTATGTAAAGGATTAAGTCTTAAATCTTATATTAAATATTCAAGGTACAAGTTTTAGTTGTTCGGCCAATTCAGAGCAATCTATAATTAATTATTAACTTCATTCTTATTCTTATAAATAAACAAATGGTCCTGAATGATCACAAGCATGAATTTATCAAATCACAGCCTACACACGTGATTCACCAAATTTATGAATGCTACATGTGTATTAGTCAATCCAAACGACATCACGTGAAACTCATAATGTTCATTACAAGTACCGGATGTAGTGATTGGAATACATAATCTTTTTCGCAGATGCGAAGTTGATGATAACCATGCTATGGATCAAATTTGCTAGAACCTTGTAAATGATCGAACAATTCTTCCATTTCGAGTTATGGATATCGTTTTCGATTGTCAATTTACTCAATTCACAGTAATCTATAAATATAAGGAATGATAACACCATAGCTCTTCAGGATGACAGGCTTGGTATAATAAAATCTTTCTCCGACAACTCTCTTAGTTGTACGGTAATCCTTTAATTCAGATGGAGCTGTCGTACAGTGCACAAGCCATAGGCGCAGCACCGGAAATATAATCAATACCAATTTCAACTTTTCTTCTAGATTATAATATTTATGACAAATTCACAACCATACATGGTATAATTTCAAGTCTAAATGCCGGATATGGTCATCCATCAAGAATTATTTAGATCACTTTTGATAATCAACCTCTTATCTTTTTAGGGGAATTCTACTCGAGTTTCCATCAATTAAGACAATGTCGTCATGTCATAATCAA
The DNA here is from genome assembly GCA_025667525.1 of Glebionis coronaria. Lineage (NCBI taxonomy): Eukaryota > Viridiplantae > Streptophyta > Magnoliopsida > Asterales > Asteraceae > Glebionis > Glebionis coronaria. The sequence goes on from CM046874.1 coordinate 383,494,032, forward strand.
TCAATCCATTCTAATGGCACTACCAACTTTTTAGTTTCATTGCCGTCGAGAAGATGTGAACTTCTCAAAAGAATAATAATAAGTCATAATCCTTCACAAGTTCAAGGATATCTGGAGACATAACTAACCTTAAAAGAGTAAGGTTAACGCATAATCTACGCGAGAGAATTTCAATTCAGATACAGACGAAAACATTTAACGAATACGAATATATCCCATGTTTTCATAATTTGAGTACGCATTCGAAAGGTCCGCGGATCGTTACCCAGGTCATTAAAATAAAATCAAATCATAAGAAATGATAAGAACGTCAATACATCCAGTCGGGTATCAACACTTGGTAATCAGATACTTTTCCTAGGAATCTCACTACGGGAGAATTGGACAAGAAAGAATTGTCAATTGTCAAATAAGACAATTTCCACAGATGAGTAAATTCGACTTAGAAGAATAGATGCTACAGGCACATATGTAGGTGTCCCTCACACTATGTCCTTATTTTGCACTTCTTGCAAATCTCATAAAATTTAATCTTTCACAATCTTTAAAGAAAATGTAGTGTTTATTATTCAGTTTTATGGTGACTACTAATCAGCCTTGCATGGTCCATTCCAAATTGTATGTAGGCGCGCAACTATATACAATTTCAAGATTAACGATGCAATACTCAGTTCGTCAAAATTTTATCATCATATTTATAAAACATTTTCTTGCTTAATTCTTAAATAAGAATCAAATATAAATTTACAAAGATTTTCTTTGTTATGAAAACAATTAAGTTTTCCAAGGTGTTTTATAAACAACTTCATTCCGATAATGACCACTTATAAATTTCACTTTGAATAATCCTTATAGTGATGAAAATTCAATTTTTCTCAAGGCGTACGGTTTTATCTATAAAAAGAATGAGTGATCTACAAAAGAGTGATGAAGAGTTGTTCACCAAGAACTAACTATAATATGATAGGACATGAGCTTTTGCCAAATAATCATGAGGTTCATGACCTTGATGGCACTCAAAAGAATAATCCACAACGTAACTCAAATCAAGATGAGTACTTGTTCAATGGTTGCATCACTAATGCGAACATTAGGATGAATCAATAAAAGATAGATAACGTCGATACATGTAGAATTTAACAATCAAAGGTAGTCTTTTCATTAATCACAAACAAGTCAAAATTGTACCGTAACACATTACGTGTCACTATGTTATACAATTCTCAGAACTCATCCTACCAACTGATATCTCAGTTAAGTTAGGGATTTTTAAAAGATACCACAATGAATACTAATCTACAAGAGTAATTAGGTGTCCCACCTGTCCCGGAAGATCCATCGGTCCCAATTTAGAAGAAGATTTCTTCAATTTATTTCTTGGACACTGGGCATCCTCGTTATTGGACAATGGTTTTAGGAACAACCCTTAACAACTAACAATAATTTAAAACCTTATAATTCAATCACAGGACTTAACGACTTTCTCTTAACAATCTCATATTCCATTCGGGTTAAATTTTACTTTATTCAAGTTCCAACAAATTTTATACTCAATTCGATATCCTACCTCATTTTCCAATACTTTCAGCCTTATTTATAAACCTTAATAGGGCAATAAAATCTCAATATGATCAACACTTAATTTCCAATCCTATAGCTCTTACAACAACAATTATCAAATGAGTCACTAGCATGAGATGACTCACACATTCAATCAGATTTCTCGGAAAGTTATTAGTGGCATGAGGCTTTTGGGTAATGGTTCCAATGACAGCCTCAAGTACAACATTCACCCTTTCGATTCTCAAATTTAAGAATTGGGTGACAACGAATCAAATGACATCTTTCTAGGTGGTAACGTTTTGTCAAACTCCACTCTATAAGGAAAGATCGTCATGACATCGATATCAGATTTAATCTCGCCAATTCTTTTTCAATATCACAATCAACTAATATCTACATTTCTACGAATATTAACCATTTGTTGGGATCATAGATATCCACAACTTGGTTTAGATCTAGGATAGCTAGAATTCCTACGAGAATAGCTTCAATTAATTTACTAGGGAATTTAGGGTTCCTTGTGACAATCTACGTCGTATAAATACCTCGTATAAATATCAAAATAATCATCAAACAATCATGTAATAAAATTACATTATATATATATATATATAATCCAAGTTATATATATATTAAAATAACACTTCTGAGTCTGGCCTTGTCGGTAACTCGGGAATTCTTCGGCATCGTTATAGTCAAAAGATTTTTAGACATTTTTAGAAAAATGTTTATAGTTAAAAGATTTTGAAATGTTTTATTCAAAACCTTGGTTTTAAAAATCTTTCGTTCTCTATAACGAGAGCTCTGGTACCAAACTGTAACACCCCCAAATTTATACAACTCAATACAGCGGAAGACTAGTTGGTGTTACGGGATAGCACATTACTCACATCATAGACAACGCATAAAAATCGCGTCGTTTATTAATAAAGCATTTCCATTCATAAATATCAAAGTTACATAGGTCCCAAGTCATATTATTTCATGCAAAGTTTTACAAAGAATTTGAATGGAAATTATTGTTTAAGTGCGGGCCATGAATTCTTGTCGTCTTCCCGAGAATTACCTTCAAGTACCTGAGATAAAACATGTTAAAAGAAAAGGTCAGCGATAACGCCGAGTGAATTCATAGAGTTTAATAAAATCCATCAATATAATATCAGTATAAGATTATTACTGAAAATCATTTTTGTACAAATCATTTTAATGGGCCATAAAATAGCCAAAGTCATTTTTATACAAATCCTTATCGAAAATCATAATATAGGCGTTTGCCTTAAAAATCATTATACGAGCCAATGTCGTAAAAACATCATACAATACGTATTACGACGTTGTATAAAGTTAAATAAAAACCGTTATATGAATATGGTTATGAAAACCAAAACACGAACATAATATCAATAGTATGACCCTGTATTGCTAGTCAGGCAATACATCGTAATTCGGCGTGTCTAGTAGTATTTCGTTAATTTGGATTATTATAAGCCGCATGACATTGTTACCTTACTAAACCTACAACGGGTAGCTAACCCGATACTCAATTTGCCCATCTAAAGTAGCGTGTCATCACAAAGGTCACGCTATGGAAATTTTCTCATACATAAATTCGCTTACCAATCAATGTGGCACGACGGGGATCAACCGTCAAGGCGCGAACTGGGGTGATCGTCCCCAAATAGTACTATTATATGCATAAGCGTCTACCAAATCCCGGTAGTTCACAATTCATGCTAATGGGACTTTTAGTGACATAACCTAACTTTAATAATCCATTTGATTTCATCTATCGGGTCCTTTAATCATTTATCGGGTCATACAATCGGGTCATACAATTATTCGGGTTCAAATCAATAAACAAACAATCGGGACACATGGTGTCCTATTTTGTAAAAACTAACATGTTATCTCCCTCGCGGGCTTATTAAACATTTCATAAAAACATTTAAAAGAGTGCGAGGCTATGAACTCACGTTGATGTGGGAAGGCGGGTTATCGGCAATTCGGACGTACGGTACGTGCTTCAATCACGGAAACCTAGACAAATAATATTCGTCTTAGACTCTTGTCTAATGACTTTATAAAAATAAAAATTATGTATACATATGATGATTATATATATATGATGATCAAATGGGTTTACATATTCCCGTTTACTCATTTTAGTGTTATATGTCGATAACTTTTATACTAGTTTTCTAGTTTTACCTATTTACGTGTTTTAAGTCCAATATACTTATTATAAGTTCTTTATCTCTTATTAATACTTTTCATACTTATATTGTCAGTAGTTATACTTTATATGTTGGGCCCAAATGGGTTAAGCCCAATAATAAGTTCATATGTGTCTTAGTCCATTTTGTTGTATTATTAGTCCAATAACGTTAACTTAGTCCGTTACTGTCCGTATGTTAATTAGTTCGGGTTTTATCGGTTTTTACTTGTTATATATGTTTATATATCAGTATATGAGTTTTATAAAGTTTACATTAGACGGGTCCAACCGTCTAAGTTTTATTTAGCAAAAACGTTAATTTTACGGTAATAGCCGAAAAAGTCGTAAAAATCAAGTTTATAGTTTTTATAACTTATAAATATTATTCCACTACCATTTTTATAATTTATACACTTATTTAACCTTTTACATATTCATATAAATAAAATCCATAAGTTAGTGGGTTTTTATTTTACATTTTATACAATATAATTTTGAGTGCTTATATAATAATAATAAACATTAATTCTCAAAATCTGATTTTTATCTTCATCTTCACCAAAACTGCCATATCTAGAGTTCTATATGGAGATAGAAGCTCAAATTTTTATCACATAAACTAAATGATATGTGCTCCATTTAACTCTCCTATAGCTACTGTTGAATCATCCTCTAAGTATTTTCTAAAAATCGTCCAAAACAGTAAACTCAGATTTGTACCCTAAACTTGTTTTGATCATATCTCACTCATTACAATGATTCCATTACATGGCCAACTCTCACATGTGTACAAGACCCATAGCTTACTGTAAATTTATTAATCTATGCCATTTTTATCAGTTCATCATTTGATTCTTTACTGTTTTATACAGCCAACAAATTTAAACAAGATTTTAGCCTTGTTTCTTATAGTCTTTCATCTTTTTAAGCATGTTTATCACCACCAAATCCCCACACAATATTTTTAATCATCATTAATCATCATATACATATACATAAGTAAAATAAATACAAGTTTACATAATCAAAAATAACAAGAAGTTGAGGAGAACAATCTTTATACCACCATGGTGATGTAGGTTGATCAAAACATGGATTTTGATGGAGAAACTTGTGGATAACCATGACCATCTTCAAGACCTCCATTTTTCATGATCACCTTGTGGAAAATCAGCCTCAAGACAGCATGAATACTCCTCCTTGGATGTTATAAGCACCACCAATCTATAGAGCTTCAAAAGGGCTTCAACTTATGTGTATATAACATAAGATTTCATGGTAAACTTTGATCAAAAGTGGTGTTTGATGTGGAATAGTGGACGTCACATAGGGAGAACAAGAGAGAAAGTGTGTGTTGTTTGCATGTATGAAAATGGGAGTAGTGGTATTAGCTAGTTGGTTTGATGTTGTAAGTAGCTTCACTTGTAAGCTTAGCTTACAAGTGTAAGCATTATGCTTATAAGTTGACACCTATTTGGTGTGTTGGTGATGTTTGGCAGCCCCATGTGTAGTGGGGTGGGATAAATTAGTTTGTCCCATCCCACTAATTTACGGGTATTCCTCGATTCTAGTTTTCTCGATTTGCGTGCCCTCGGGTCATTTTACGAAAAACGTTTTTATAAATTATGAATCAACGTCACAAAACGAATCCAATAAAAATTGTCTCATAAAAAATAGAGTTCGAAAACGTAAATACGTAATCCTAAGGTTTCCGGTTTAGCCGTAAAGGACGTTAAATTAAAATCGTAAGTCCTAATTTCTTCTCGTAAATTTGTGAGTTTATGAACCAACACAAATTTAAAACTCCAAAATAATATTCACGGATAAATTTATTTTCTGAAATGTCGCACTGTCACCAAAGACGGTGTATGTAAACGTAAGTACGTAACGTTGAATCCTCTGGTTTAGACGTAGTCGACACTACTTCAAGACGTAAATCCAAATTTCTTCCCAAAAATAAGTGAGTTCATAAAATAATATTTTCAAATAAATATTGAGAATAAAATATTGACCATAAATTGACGGATTGTCACAGATATTGTTCATTTTTCCCCAGTAGAAACCCCTGATGAGTCCTACAATGCAGACTACTATGATTCTTGAATCCATGCACACACCACGTACTAGCTTCATTTTCCTGAGAAAAACATGCTTAGAGGGTCAACATAAAGTTGGTGAATTTACGGGTTTAATAAAATAAGTTTGGACATTAAATGATCATGATAGTAGAAATGCACAAAACATTCATACTAAAGGGTAATTATATTCCCTATTGCTCAAAACTGAAGCTTAACTTTCCATAGTTCTCAATAGATGAGAACCCGGTGCCTTACAAAAAGACCCCCAAACCCAGTTCCAACATGGTATACATCTGTTGTCCCGGCTAAGGCACATTGAGCGTTACTCACCCAGATGGGGATCGTCAATCCCAAATAGATCTATTTATAACATTCGGGCAATTACAATGATTTAACAGTTTCTACAATAGGCAATCATAATCAATGTTTATACCATCCAATTTATGTCCAATAAAATAAGTTTCATGTTTTCTCCCCCGTAGAGGAAAAGTTTATTAATATTTTGTGTGGGGCTGTAAACTCACCTTGGAGTTTGTAATGGCTGTGAAATTAAAAGGAATCCAAGTAATGCTCACGTCACAGTCTACTGCCTAATTAAATAGTACAGTCTCAATAAATAATACAAGTAAACGTATGTGCATGCTTATACAGTTTTTAATTAGTTCATTAATGCTATAGTGTTTATTTAAATGACTATAGTGCAAGTATTACTAATGTTCATTCAAACTTGTAAATAAATTACTTGTTTAAGTAAAAATGTTTTACTTATAATTTTTGTATAAGTATACTTGTATGTAATTTGTATATATATACTTTATATAAATTATTTTATGAAATAAAATATAATTATTTTATTTAACTCAAAGTCCCTAAAAGTTTCCAACATTTACAAATAATTTATAAGACACAAGTTTAAGAAATTACAGTTTTAGTCCTTATGGTTTAGGTTTTATTTAAGTTTTACTACATAAAAATGGAATAAGGGTTTAGGCTTGTTTAAGTTTCGGATAAGTGCAAAACTAGTCCCTCCATATGTTTGTTAAAGCAAAACTTTCGTATTTTAAACTTTTGGTACCTAGGGCTTGTAATACTTTCGGGTTATGGCAGAAATAGTCACTATACTTATAATTAGGTTTTATACCTTTCGTTATTTGGCAAAACAAACCCTAGGACTTCTGTAAATTTTAGCTTATTACAAAAATGGTCCTTAGGGTTATAAAATGTCAAAACAACTATAGGGAATTTACAAAAATAGTCCTTAGGGTTTAATATGTCACGGATGACCTTTTTTAAGCCATAGACTTTTGGATATTTACAATATTAGTCCTTGTGCTTAATGGTTTATCAAAACAAGTTTCAAATGTCACGGTTTTAGTCACTATGTTCTATAAATTGTCATTTTTAGTCGAAAAGTTTTAATAAGTTATATTTTGTTATAAAAACTTTATTTAAATATCTAAAATATTAAATGGGATTATTAAATGAACTAAAAGAACTAATGGGCCTAAACATATTTTTAAGTCCACTAATATAATAACATTAGTTCAATGGGCTTTCAAAACATTAAATGGGCCTAATGGGCCATTGTTAGTATAAGGCTATAATGTATTGGGTTTATTGGGCTCATTTAGGTTTTGGGCTAATGTTGCATGGGCTTGATTAGGCCATTAACATTACTTTACCATTTATCTAGGTAAAAATCTAGGGTTTTCTTATAAGCTTATTATTAGCTTAGTAAAATTAAGTTATGAACTCTAAAGGAAAGGGTGAAACCTATGGTTTGTTTTATTTAGTGTTTCAAATGAGATCTAAGTTTGTTCCAAGTTTTCATGCAAGTTATAAGACCTAATAAGCTCAGGACTCACGGCTATATTAATTTATAGCTTATCTAGATAAGTTTAAACTTGTTATGTGGTTGCATGTAATTATAAAAGTCCAAAATATGAGATCTAAGTTATATACAAGTCTAAAAATAAATCATAAGTCCATAAACATATATATAGCCCACGGCTATATTTTAAATCTTGGTATCTCAAGATAAGACTTAAGCTTGTCATGTGTTTATAATTATTTATAAAGTCCAAACATAAATATCTAGATTTATTACATGTTTCAAATGTTCATTATTAGTCCAAAAATGTAACATATAGCCCACAACTATATTATTTTTCCCATGTGTTCTTATTATGAGATCTATACTTTTTACATGATTATTAACTTAAGTTAATGTCTTAACGCAAGATCTAGGTCTAACATGAGCATGCATGTTCATTAGAAACCCATCCATTCATGCTTATAGCTTACGGCTATATTTTACACACAAGATGTTTTCATGATTTTTAATAGATCATTTTACATATGTAAACACATATTCCAATCATTAAAACTTGTTACATAAATCATTTATGTGTACATAAACAAGCCGTGACCTTTAAGGTCATGGTTTTTCTAATTTGTGAGTTACAAGAGATTACTCATATGATTCATGTTTATAAGTTTATCCAAAATCCCAAAAATAGGACTTATAGCCGACGGCTAATAATAAATCCATAGAAGGGTTTATATGATTTTTACCAAGTTTAAATAGGTAAATAGTTATAGGTTTCTTATCAAAACATTTTTCAGCATGCCTCATGGTATTCCAAAAATATGTTGTGACCTCTGTGGTGATGGTTTTACCAAATCTTGATTTTTAAACAAGTTCATTATATGTGTTCATTAGGTGGATGATTATGCATGCAAGTAAAATGAAGAAAGCATAATAAGTGATACCTTCTTATTATTGTTACCAAGGAAAGATCTAAGGAACAATGGAGATTAGTATTCTAATCTTGATAAAGATGAAAACACTAAACAATCTAATCCGTGACCTATGTAGATTTGGCTAGGGTTTATATGGGTTGATATGAGAATCAAGTTGGTAAAGATACTACCAAATGATTAGTAGTAAAGATGAAGACAAGGATCTTGTGGGTTAAATGTGTTGTCTTGGATGCATATGGCTTCTAGCCGTATGATTTGAGAGAGAAAGAGATGAGAGAAAGTGAGATTTGGTTTAAATGTGAATATGAGAATGTTGGTATGTGTGTTTCAGCTTAAAGAAGAGAGAGGAGGAAAATGGCATGATTTTCCTTGGTAAGAGACATCTTGCCAAGTGTTGGCTTTGCCAAAATAAAGTCATCCCTTCCCCTTCCACCTTGTGGTTGCCGTGTAGCGCTTACCAAGGAGAGGAGTAGGCTTGGGCTTGTCATGTGTTGTGGGTTTAAACACAAGGTAAGGTGTGTACTTGGATAATTTCAAGAAATGTGCATGCATGCATATGGTATACATACACAACTAGATATATATATATATATATATATATATATATATATATATATATATATATATATATATATATATATATATATATATATATATATATATATATATATATATATATATATATATATATATAGTGTAACATTGTTTTCAATTTTTGTTAAGTGTTATGTACACACATGAAGGTTAGGCATTTTATTACTTGTTCTTCCATTTCTATGTACAAGGTTTAGGTTATGTAACTATAAAAAATGCAAAAGTATATGTACACAATGGACATGTTCACATGTCTTATAGGAATATAACACATGAGAGAATGTTCTAACATCATTGGGTAAACTTTTATTACATTTTATTATGGTAAAATCATGAATTTTACAACATGGGAGTCATTTGGTAACTTAAAGTCTTTGGACAACACCAGTGCTTCAGTATCCGTAATGAGGACAAACTGCTTCTTGTCATAAATGTGAGAGACAGATATCAAGTTGAAGTGTTGAAGTGCTTCTACATAGTAAACTTGCTCAAAATTAAGGCTAGGGGTCTGAATTGTTCCTTTGCAGGAGATCCTGCCTTTACCACCTCCAAAGTACACCTTCCCGCCTTGAAATGTTACAAAGTTAGTCAAATGTCCTTTATTCCCTGTCATGATCCCAGAGCATCCACTATCTATAATTCCAAGAGATGGATCTTGGTATGGAGTAATCTACAACAACACAATAGTCATATGTAAAAGTTAGTGTCTTAAGGGGACCCAATCCTTTGCAGGCTTGAGTCTGCCTTGTGGATCATTAGTAGATAGCCAATAAGATTGATAAGATCCACTGTTGCTCTTGCATTGCCTGTGCATCATAGGGGTGTTATTTTGTGACCAAGAACAACCTGCTGAGGGGTTAACAGCAGAACCCAAATATCCAAACCCAAAATGTATTTGGTTTGAAGTAGTAGCATAATTCTGATTAAAATTCTGAAAATAATTGCTGGTTGGTCTATTAGGGGTATAGGAATTGCTTCTTCATGAAGTAGAAGCTAAAGGAGAGGTCCTTCTAGTAGAAGGAAAAGATTGGGCAGATGGATTTAATCTTCTAGAAGAAAAAGTCACACCAATAGGAGCAACTCCTGGTGGACCAGAAGTAGCATAGGCTTGATAACCATGAGGATTTTGATCATAAAAATCACAATCCTTAATCAAATGAAATTTACTACCTCAAACAAAACATGTTTTAAAAGACCTTTTATTTAAATGACACTGTTTCAAATTACTATTCTTATTATAGACCACTCTAGGAGAATCAACATTCCTAGATTTCAACAAGCTATAATTAAAAACAATGGAAGTAGAAGCAGTAGAAACTCTCTCATCACTCATCCTAGCACTAGTAGTAGCAGGGTCATTTGTCTTGGGGCTCAAAGGTCTTGACTATTCACTTGAACCACAGGATGCATAGTCACTGGCCTTGTCACTAAAAGTACAAGAGACAAAGTCATTAGTACTAGTAGAGCTTTTGGGAGACTCATGCATCTGTGATCCATCCAAGTCTGTATGCATGGATGTGGGCATAAATGTTCCTATAAGAGGTGGAGGAACAACATGCATTGCTGCAGCTGGTTTAAAACTATTGTAACTAGGTTTTCCCTCATCCTCTTTGTCAGGATCAAAGACACTTGAAAAGGATAAATCAAAAACAACATCTGGACCAATACATTTGTCAAAAACTAACCCTCTCTTGGTTCTACCAGACATGCTACTATCTATTAGTTTGGAAAGATTTTTGGGTGCTTTTTGCCATTTATCAAATCTTAATAGTGTAGCATCCAATTTTTCTTGCATTTCTTGTTTTGCCTGAATACTCTCAGTGTTAAGTTTTTCAGTATATATTTAAGCATGTTAGTGGTATTCTCTAAATCAATTCTTAACACTGGAATCTTATCCTCATACTCAAGTTGAGTATTTTGAAGCCACTTCTTTTGTTGTTCCAAAGTTTTTAGAGAACTCTTTTAAGCTTGAAATTCTAAAAAATATTTATCATTTTGAGCATTTAGTTCATTGCATTGAGTTTAGAGGTCTGAGTATTTATCATCACAATCAAGAGGGAAATTTTATACCTGAGGAGAGATTCCCATAAGAGCAAATTCCTCTACTTCCTCTTCATTAGATATGTGACAAGCAATCATAACAAACACATCAATAGAAGATTCAACTGATTCCAATGCTGGAGTCTCATGTTCATTCCACTTGACCATGGTATCAACCGTCCCCAAACCTTTCTTTTCATCCTTGAGCTCTTGAACTTTTACACAGCTGAATACATGTTCTTCTCGTGGTCATTTTTGTTAGGGCACTCCCTAGCAAAATGTCCTTGCTGCTGACAGTTATAACATTTGACCGTGCTCCTATCAAACCTGGCTGGCTCTCTTGGGTTGTAGCTGAATTTTCTACCAGCCTTCTTTTCAAACTTATGAACTCGGAGAGTGAGCATAGCCATCTGCCACTTAAGGTCCATTTCATCCAAGTCATGTTTATCAACCTGTGACAATCTAACATTTTCAGGTAGTGAAATATTTTCTCGTATAATATTTTGAAACTTATTTTTGTGTTGGTTGACGAACTCACAATTTACGGATTTAAATTTGGGCTTACGTGCATAATTTAGCGTCCTTTACGACTAAACCGGAAACCTTAGGATTACGTATTTACGTTTTTGAACTCTGTTTTTGATGAGACAATTTTTATTGGATTCGTTTTGTGACGTTGATTCATAATTTATAAAAACGTTATTCGTGAAACGACCCGAGGGCACGCAAATCGAGAAAACTAGAATCGAGGAATACCCGTAAACTAGTGAGATGGGACAAAATTCATTGTCCCACCCCACTAGCTTACATGGGATGGCACACATGACACCACATCTAAGGATGTTGCATCATGTAAGCTAACTAGTTACAAGTGTAACTAAGCTTACACCTTAAGATTACTCTTTCCACTTCCACTAGCTAAAACCATCAACACTTCTCATTACCATCTTTCCATACATGCAAACCAACACAAAACTCTCTCAAAAACCTTCCCCTTGCCGTCCACTTTTAAGCTACAAACACCCTTTTTGATCTTTTCTAGCCATGAAATACATGTTATTTAGCTCTATCATGGAGTTATCTTGAAGCCTTGATCATTTGGTGGCCATATTAACAACATAGGAGGTGATTTGCTTGTGTCCTAGGGCTGATTTATCAACTATTTTTCTTGGTGTTTGATGATCTTGGAGTTACTTGTGGTGTTCATCAAGTTCTTGTCTTCCAAAAACAAGAAATACACTTGGTTGGTAAAGAAGATCATCCTCTCCATTTTCTCTTGTTATTTTTGTAAAGAAAAAATGTATTTTCTTTCGTATTGTATATGTATATGATGTATATATGATGATAAAAATGTTGTGTAGGGATCAAGTGTTGATATATATGCTTAAAAAGGTTAATAACTATAAGAAATAAGGCTAAAATAATGCTTATTTAGTTGGCTGTATAAAAACAGTATATAACTAAAACTTGAACTGATAAACTTGCATGGTATGATCTTTTTACAGTAAGTACAAGATGTTATACACATGTGAGAGTTGGCCATGCAATGGAATCAATATAATGAGTGAGATATGATCAAAACAAGATGAGTATGCAAATCTGAATAAGCTGTTTTGTAGGGACTGTTAAGCATAGATAAACTTAAAATGAGCAGTAGCTATAACTAAGTTAAATGTAGCACATAATATGAAGATCATGCCACCCAAAAATGAGCTTCTAATTCATTATAGAACTCTAGATATGGTAAAAATTGTGAACATGAAAATAAAAATCAGATTTTGAGAATTAATGTTTATTATTATTATATAAGCACTCAAATTTTATTGTATAAAATGTAAAATAAAAACCCACTAACTTATAGAATTTATTTATATAAATATGTAAAAGGTTAATTAAATGGATAAATTATATAAATGGTAGTGGAATAATACTTATAAGTAATAAAAACTATAAACTTGATTTTTACGACTTTTTCGGCTATTACCGTAAAATTAACGTTTTTCGCCAATTAAAACTTAGACGATCAAACCCGTCTAATGTAAAGTTTTTAAAAGTCATATACTGATATATAAGTAACTAATACAAGTAAAAACCGATAAAACCCGAACTATAGGATATACGGACATTAACGAGCTAACTAAGCATATTGGACTAATAATTGGACTAAATAAGTTAACCACTTATAAAAAGAACTTATTGGGCTTAACCCATTTGGGCCCAACATGGAAAGTATATATACTGATAATATAGGTATAAAATGGATTAAAACAAGTTAAATAACTTATACTAAGCTTATTGGACTTAAAATAGGTAAATAGGTAAATAGGTAAAACTAGTAAACTAGTAAAAAGTTACCAAAACATAAACACTAAAATGAGTAAACAAGGATATATAAACCCACTTGATCATCATCATATGTACAAAATCATCATTTGTATATTGATATTTTGTTAAAGTCATTGGACAAAGTCTAAGACCGATTATTATTTATATAGGTTTCCGTGACCGAAGCACGCCCGTAGCCGATAATCCGCCTTTCATTATCAACGTGAGTTCATAGCCTCGCACTCTTTTAAATGTTTTATAAAATGATTTGTAAACCCGCGAGGGAGATAACATGCTAGATTTTTGATAAAAATAGAACACAAGTAGTCCCGATGGTATGCTTAATGATATGGACCCGAATGATGCTATGACCCTATAAACGAGACTAAAAGGATTATTAGTAGTTAGGTTATGTCACTTAAAGTCACATTAGCATGATATGTGAACTACCGGGATTTGGTAGACATTTATGCATTTGATAGTACTATTTGGGGACGATCACCCCAGTTCGCGCCTTGACGGTTGATCCCCGTCGTACCACATTGATTGGTAAGCGAATTTATGTATGAGAAGATTCCATAGCGTGATTTTTGTGACGACACGCTAACTTAGATGGGAAAATTGTTTTTCGGGTTCGCGGCCCGCTGTTTTCATAGTAAGGTAACGATGTCATGCGGCTAGTAATAATCCTAATCCAAATAAAATGTATCCTATTCATAATGTAATCCGATAACGACGCTATTAACGATGAATATATTACCTATCATGGTAATATTGAGGCTACGGTCTCATGGACGGTTTAAGATGTATGCTTGATTTATATATTGCCTGACTAGCAATATGAGGACTTACTTCCGATATTATACTTGTGTTCTGATTTTAACGATTGTTTTATATAACGGTTTTTATTAAACTCTATGAATTCACTCGGCATTCGCTGATATGATTTTTGCATGTTTTTATCTCAGGTGCTTGAAGGTAATCCGGATGGAGATCGACTTTGATGGCCCACATATTATTAAAAATGTTCATTCGATCTATGTTTTGTAAACTTAATGACCTGTATAATTTGGGACCTGTTGTACACTTTAAAACTTTTTATCGAATGAATGTATGTTAAACCTTGTACAACTATTTTTTATTTGTTGTCTATGATTGGAGTTATTGTGCTATTCCGTAACACTCTGAAATACCCTTCCGCTGTACCGATACAAAAATTGAGAGTGTTACAGTTTGGTACCAGAGCTCTCGTTATAGAGAACAAAAGATTTTAGAAACCAAGGTTTTGAACAAAACTTTTCAAAATCTTTTGACAATGAAGATTTAAGAAAATATTTAAAAAATCTTTTGACTATAACGGTGCCAGAGATCTCCGACGTTACCAACAAGCCCTATTGAGAAGATATATATTTTGATATATATAATTTAATTTATATATATGTATATATCGTGATTTCATTATGTAATTGTTTAACTAGTATTTTATCCTAATACGAGATATATATATATAAATGCAGATTGTCATGGCTGACCCTAATATTCCTGTAGAAAACCATGTTATTCCCGAACCTAATGTAGATGATGATCCTTATTTAGACTTAGTAGATTATGATATGGATGATGAGGAGGAACCATTTGAGGATCCCGAGCCCGAGTTAGGACTAGGAGATCAGATTGCCCCTCAGGTTGACTTGGTAGAGAATGAGAATGAGAATGTTGATATAGAGAATGAGGATGAGATTGGGTTAGATAATTTAGATGATGAGATTGACGACGAGGATGTCGAGGAGGATGTAGGTATTGATGTTGAGGTCTATGATGATGAGGAAGCCGAGCTTATTTATCCTTATGATGTTCCAGAGGGCGAGCCTTTACCCCCACCAGTTTATTTGTCTGATTCTGAGGTTGAGTTACCTAGGGATGAAACGTCTGAATCTTCTGAATCTGATTCTGAATCAGAGGAGGATGAGGATGACGATGCACCTGACGGTACTGATGGTATTGCTACTCATAGACGTGTGATAGGAGAGTCGTCTAGTGCTCGAGAGGCTACTCATATTGATGGTCTTGCACCATGGGCCTTGAGACGTAATCTAGATGCTTCCCGTGTTAAGAGTTGTATGACAGAGGTTGGATTAGGTGTTGTTCAGACTCATGTTGCTTATTTGGAGTCGAAGACTAAGGTTGGCGAGAAAGAGCGAGAATTGCTTAGTTATGATTTGACTGATGTAGAGCGTGGTTTGAATGAGGCTTTTAGGAGGTTATCGGTGTTGGAAAGTGGTGAGTTTGGTGCTATGAAGAGAAAGGTGAATTCTATGGAGATTCAGTTGAATGTAGCTCGTGCGATACGTGAGAAAGCTGAGAAGGAGTTGAATATATCTGTGCGATGGAACAGTAGATTTTATGCTGACATGGTTGAAAGAGGAGTGATCCGTAAGCGCCCAGCTGAAGATGTGTCTAGTGATCGTCTGACGAAGATTCAGAAGACGATGGATGATAGACCATCTGGGGGTTCTCAGTAGACCAGTCTGTATTTAGTAGTGACCTTTGTATCTTTTGTGCTTTTGTAGCTGTGACTGAACCGACTTGCTAGTAGTAGACTTGGCACGAATTTTGAGTGTTTATAGTGCTAGAACATTGATATGGGATGTAACTAAGACAATACTTTTGTTTCAAATCGAATGAAATATGTATCTTGTCTTGAATTCCATATTGTGCCTTATTTGTATCTTGATTATGAATTCAATCCATATTATATGAATCCTTGTTGGGTGAATGCTTAATACTTTGAAATTGTGAAATTATAGAACTATGCCACCCAAGAAGGCTGTGACTGAGGATGATGTACGTAGGATTATTACGGAGCAAGTTACCGCATCTATGACTGAATTTATGGCAAATGCTAGAAATGAAGCTGGCGGTAGTGGCGTTGGCGGTAGTGGAGCTGGCGGTAGTGAAGCTGGCGGTAGTGGAATTGGTGGTACTAATGTGAATGTGAATGCTAATAATGTGAATGCTAATGCTGGAGGAAATGTAGGAGGACTTGGAACTAATGCACCTGAAGTTGGTGACTGTACTTATGTGACGTTCATGAAGTGTGAACCTCTACCTTTTAATGGAACTGAAGGTGCTGTAGGATTAAGCAAGTGGATTGAGAAGATTGAGTCGGTGTTTCGGATTAGTAAGTGTAAGGAGGAAGATAAGGTGACTTTTGCTATGGCTACTCTTAAAGGTCGTGCTTTGACTTGGTGGAACGGGAGAATTGCTTTCATGGGTCTTGATGCTGCTAATGCTACTCCTTGGGCTGAAATTAAAAAGTGGATGACTTTGGAGTTTTGTCCTCGTAGTGTGATTATTAGGTTAGAACAAGAATTGATTCATTTGAGAATGAAGGGTGTCGACATTGATAGTTACACGAACCGATTCCATGAGTTGGCCTTGCTATGTCCTCGATTGGTTGAACCCGAAGAGATCCGAATTGAGCAATATATTAAAGGGTTGACCAGGAATATCCGGGGGGACGTGACATCATCTAAACCACTGACCATCGATGATGTTGTTCGAATGGCTTACCAACTCATTGGACAGATAATTCAGGATAGGGAAGATGAAGCCCGTGTTGGTGAGAAAAGAAAGGGTGACGGTGATCGTGTAGATAGAGGTGATAATAGGAAGAATTTCAATCGCTGTCAGAACTAGAGAAAGGGGAATGCAAATGCTCTTACCAACAATACACCACGCAACGATGATAGATGTCCTAAGTGTGGCAACAAGAGGCATGCTGGCGATTGCTGGAAGTGCCGAAATTGCGGAAAGCTTGGACACAAGGTTGAATGGTGTAAGAAGGGAACCATTTGCTTCAATAATGAAGAAGGTCATAGGAAATCGGAATGCCCTAAGTTGAAAGCGATTGTACCTTGAAGAAACCCCCAGGGTGGTATCTATCAACTTGGAACAATTGAGGTGAAGAAAGAGGATCCAAATGTCGTTACCGGTACGTTTTTACTCAACAATCATTATGCTGTTGCTTTATTTGATTTGGGTGCTGATAGGAGCTTTGTATCCACTAAATTTAGTGCCCTTATTGACATTGAACCTGTTGAGATAAGTACCAGTTACGAGGTGGAATTGGCTAATGGTAAATTAGTGAAAACTAATAAGCTATTAGAAGGATGCTCTCTAAATCTCTTAAACTATTCCTTTCCGATTGATTTGATGTTGATAGAATTAGGTAGTTTTGATATTATTATTGGTATAGATTGGTTGTCGTTGAATAATGCTACTATTTTATGTGGAGAGAAGAAAGTTAAGATTCCTCTTAGGAATAGGACGTTAGTAATTGATGGTAATCAAGGTGAATCCCGTTTGAAAATCGTTTCATGTATTAAAGTCCGAAAGTACATCAGGAACGGTTGTCAGTTATTATTAGCTCAAGTGACCGGGAATGAGTCTAGGGATAAACGATTGGAAGATGTACCTATTATTTGCGAATTTCCTGAGGTATTTCCTAAAGATTTACCCGGACTTCCACCGATAAGGCAAGTATAGTTTCGAATCAATTTAATTCCTGGTGCTGCACCGGTGGCACGTGCGCCTTACCGATTAGCCCCTTCTGAATTAAAGGAGTTATCTGAGCAACTTAAGGAGTTGTATGATAAAGGTTTTATTCGACCGAGCTCGTCGCCTTGGGGAGCTCCAGTCTTGTTCGTTAAGAAGAAGGATGGATCTTTTCGTATGTGCATTGATTATAGGGAACTGAATAAGTTGACAATTAAAATCGATATCCTTTACCTAGGATTGATGATTTGTTTGATCAACTGCAAGGATCTAGTGTGTATTCTAAGATAGATTTGCGGTCAGGATATCACCAACTTCGCGTCCGTGAAGAAGATATTCCTATAACTGCATTTAGAACTCGTTATGGACACTATGAATTTCAAGTAATGCCATTTGGGTTAATAACGCACCTGCGGTTTTCATGGATTTAATGAATCGAGTGTGCAAGCCCTACTTGGATAAATTTGTGATTGTGTTTATTGACGATATTCTGATCTATTCTAAGAATGAAGATGAACATAGAGAACATTAGATTTTGTGCAATTTCTTGGTCATGTGATTAACAAAGATGGAACTCATGTTGATCCTGCAAAGGTTGAAGCTATTAAGAATTAGTCTGCACCGACAACGCCAACGGAAGTGCGACAGTTCTTAGGATTGGCTGGCTATTATATGCGATTTGATAGGTGTGTAAACACCCATCTTTTCTACCACTTAATTACAATAATAACCGGACCAAAACGTGTATTTTATGTCTTTTATGTCGGAATTATGCGTGGTTTGTGTTTTTGTTGTGATTTAGGACGAAAAGGTGAAAAGTGGAGAAAACACGGAAATTCACGGGCATTTACGGACTTTTATTGAAGAAAAAGATGAAAGACGAAGTCAAGAAGTCAAGAGTGCAAAAAGAACGGAAGTCCACGACCAATTCTGAAGATTTATCGAAGAAAAAGTCAAAAGACGGAAGTTTATCAAAAGCCGAAGAATTCAAGTCTATTTTATTGAAGAAATTAAAGACGAGTTCAAAGAAATCCCGAAGCCAAAAGTCCCTTAAGTCCAAGTTTAAAGAAGATTAGAAGAAAAGGACTAATGGTGTAATTAATGAAGAATTAAGAAGAAAGGGGCTTAATCTTGCAATTAACAAGAAATGAAGGAGGGGAGGAAGCTACCTAATCCTCCCCATAAATAGACCATTAGTGTGTTCATTTGTTTTTGTTGGCTAAGTGTGACAATTAGCTCTTCCACCATTTAAATACCTTGTCATTTACTTTCTTGTCAAATTTAAATACCTTGTCTTGCACCTTAAATTCATTTAATTTCAAGTAAGTTTTCATTTAAATATTGTCAATCTTTACTTTATCTTGTCAATCTCTTATCTACCTTTCTTAATCTTTGATTTATGTGTTTATGTTTATGTTCATGTTCATGCTTTTATTTTGATCCAAGTGATTTTTGATTATTGTGGTTAAAGTTGTTTGATTTCTTGTTTTTAATTGTTTGTTAATGCTTACTGTTGATTCGTAGATATTTTTATTTAATCGTTTGTGTTTGATTTTGGTTAGTTTTTGATTAGATCTGCTGTTACTGTATCTCCTTGTTCTTCGGGAGTGGTTGTTCTTGTTTCTGATCTTTCCAGGTAAAAAGTTCCGAGCCAAGCTTGTTCATCCGGAACATTCAAAGTTCCAGACGAAGAAGAACTTCCGAGTCAAGAGTTGTTCACTCGGAACATAGAAGTTCCGAACCAAAGGAAAAGTTCCGGGTCAAGTGTTGTTCATTCGGAACTTTAAAACTTCCGAGTCAAGACCTTCATTCGGAACTTAAAAGGTTCCGGATCAAGCAATTCATTCGGAACTTTAAAAAGTTCCGGATCAAAACTTCCGAACGAAGTTCCGAACGAAAGTTCCGAACGAACTTCCGAACGAAGTTCCGGACGAACTTCCGAACGAAACTTCCGAACAAAGTTCCGAACGAAAGGCAAGTTCCGATTCAAGAGGTGTTCATTCGGAAGTCTGAAACTTCCGAATCAAGGGGCTTCATTCTGAATCTTCCGAATCAAGGGTGACCAAAAACTTCCGAATCAAGGCAAATTTTACAAGTTCCGAATCAGCAAAGTTCCGAACGAAGGATTGTTTTGGATAAGTGACATATTCAGATCATTTTGTTCCGGATCAAGGATTTTGGTAATATTCCAAGCTAAAAAGAATCATTTCAACCGAAGGTGACATTCCGGACGAGTGATTGTTCCAAACGAAGGATTATTCCGAATGAGCTGTATTTAGGTTCTTATTAGCTTTTGTCTTTGTTTTTTATTTTCAAGCTTTATTTTTCCCGCCTTTATTTTAATTGCACTTTAAGTTTATTTGCCTTAGTTTTATTTTAGACTTGCCTTAGTTTTAGTCGCGTTTTAAGTTTGCCTTAGATAGATTTAAGTTTGCGTCTTTACTTTAGTGCCCTTTAATTTCAGTCACGTTTTTAATACTTGCACCTTTATTTTAATTAGACTTAGATTTATTTTAAGAGCACCTTTACTTTCATTGTTTTGCACCTTTTATTTTAAACACTACAACGACACATCTTTGTTTCCACCAAAAACAATAGAGTCACACATTAAACACAAGTTTTTCAATTCGAAGAGACATACTTAAACGAATCTTTTTAACCTGAGTAAAAGCTAGTTATCAAATGGCGCCACTGCCGGCTCTTTTCGTTAAGATAAACAGTTTTATGTGAGAGACACGTTGCTTTTTGGGATCCGTTCACTCGTGAGCGTTATTTTTCTTGCATAAAAAATTCAAAAAACCATAAAAATTAAAAATTTCAAAAATCCAAAAAGATTTTATCTTTATTGTGTATATATATTGTCTTTGTGTTTGGTTTCTTTTTCTTTTGCATTTTCAGGTGTATGCGTACTAGATCTTCTAATTATCAAGAGCCCGAGCCTCAAGAAGATTTAGATATGGCAGGTGTTAACAACAACAACATTCCACCGCACCTCAATAATAATAATAATAACAACAATGCTCTTCCACAGCCCGATCTTCGGACCATGGAGGAACTTTGTCAACCAACAATGTTTGGACGAGGAGGACCGATTGCGCCGATGCAAATCAACGCTCCTGAGTTTTCGTTGAAGCACCACATGATTCAGCAAGTACAAACAAACCCATTTAAAGGATTGCCTGATGATGATGCCAACAAACACCTCGACAAGTTCATTACAATCACTCAAAGCATGAAGTTGCCTGGGGCCACAATGGATGTACTTCGCCTACAACTCTTCCCACATACATTATCACATCATGCCGAGAAATGGTTTGATCGTCTCCCGAAGAATTCTATTCACACTTGGGATGATATGACTCAACGCTTTCTATCGCGCTACTTTCCACCATCCATGGTCACAAGCCTTCGCAATCAGATCAGCGGTTTCATGCAGGATCCCGATGAATCTCTTTTTGATGCTTGGGAGAGATATAAAGTCTTGATCGACCGTTTTCCAAACCACAACATGCTCCTTGTGACATTAATCGATACTTTCTACAACGGATTGACTTTTCGAGATCGTGATACGATTAATGCAGCCGCCGGTGGCACATTCATGAAAAGAAGACCCGAGGAGTGTAGAGAGTTAATTGAGAACATGACTACTCACCACAAAAACTAGGATTCCTCTGCTTCTTCAAGGAACAACCCGAGAGTCAATGTTTCCTCCACCTCAGCAAACCCTGAGATGACCGAACTCACCCGCATGATGGCCGAAATGAGCAAAAGTATTACGCTTCTCGCTTCAAACCAACAACAACAACAAGTTAAAGCGGTTGCTAATCCTTGTGAAACATGTGGCGGTCCTCACTCATACACCGATTGTCCTTCTACATAAGGAAATCCGGAAAATATGTATGCAGCTTACGGTAATTATTCACCGGAAAATTACCAAGCTAGACAACAAGGGGATAGAAATCTGCTGAGCTACCGATCCAACAACTACCTTTCACCCGGTTTTTCTCCTCAAAACCAAAACCCCGCCAACAACTACAATAGAAGCAACCAAATCCCACCTAGAGCTTCTAACCCTTATCAACCACCCACCCAACAACACCCACCCATTAATCCCGATGTTGACACCATCATGAGAACTCAAGGTGAGTGATAGGTGTGAAAACACCCATCTTTTCTACCACTTAATTACAATAATAACCGGGCCAAAACGTATATTTTATGTCATTTATGTCGGAATTATGCGTGGTTTGTGTTTTTGTTATGATTTAGGACGAAAAGGTGAAAAGTGGAGAAAACACGGCTTTCACGGGCTTTTATCGAAGAAAAAGACGAAAGACGAAGTCGAAAGATCAAGAGTGCAAAAAGAACGGAAGTCCAAGACCAATTCTGAAGATTTATTGAAGAAAAAGTCAAAAGACGGAAGTTTACTAATAAAGCCGAAGAACTCAAGTCCAAATTATGAGGAAATTACAAGACGAGTTCAAAGAAATCCCGAGACGAAGTCTTAAAAGTCGAAGAATTTAAGAAGACTGAAAGACTGAAAGACTGAGGACCAAGAAAGAAAGAAAGAGGAAGCCACCAACTACTCCTCTCTCCTATAAATACCACCCTCACAACATGTGAGAGGGTCGGTTAGTCTTAGTTTAGGATTAGATTAGGGTAGGTAGTTTTCTCTCTCAAAATTTATGCTTTCTCTCTCTAGATTAATTTGTGTTTTAAACTTTTGTTATTGAATCTTTACTTTTTAATTAAGCTTTTAATTCATCATCTTCATCCTTTCTTGTTGATTTGTTCTTAATCTTTGAGTTCTTGTTCTTGAGTTTTTATGTTTTCAATCAAGTGGGTTTTGATTGATTTGGCCTTGTTTGTTAGTTTTGATGATTTGTGTTGATTGATTATTGCTAGTTGATGTTTATAGGTTGTTTTGGTTTAATCTTTTGGTTTGATTTTGTTAGATTTAATCAATTTCGTGTTTTAATTCATCCCACTGTTCTTCGTGTTTTAAGTTACTGTACCTTTGCCCAGAACTTTCCGAATAGGCCGCTTTATTTTCCTTCTATGCGGAATAGTTCTATTATTCCGAATAAACTGTCTTTATTTTCTTCTATGCGGAATATTAGATATTCCGTATAGAATCCCTATTCGGAATATCTGGATATTCCGAATAGAGACCCTAACTCGGAATGTCTGATTATTCCGAATAGAGAATTCTATTCGGAATATTTTGATTATTCCGAGTAGAGTCTTCTATTCGGAATGTTCAAGTATTCCGAATAGACAGTTATTTTTCCGCATAGTGTTTTTATTCCGAGTAGAGTGTCTTCCATATTTATTCCGCATAGCAAGCACATCTTATTCCTTATTCGGAATATTTATTTTATTCCGAATAGAGTTTTTAGTTTCAAGTTTTAAACTTTATTTTTTCCCGCCTTTTTCTTTACTTGCACCTTTACTCGCTTTCCTTTCAATTTAAATTTTAATTTGCGTCATTTACTTTTATTGCCTTTAATTTCTCGTCATTTATTTCCCGTTAAGTTTTAATCTTTCATTGTTGTCTATTTATCTCATTTTTATTTGTTTCAAGTTTTTATCTTTTCATTAGTTTTAGACAACGACCATTCCCTTTTTATTTGATTCACCAAGAACAACTTATCTCTCACACTTAACCGGAAATCAATTCGAAGAGACACCGAGAAAACGAACTTTCAACGAGTAAAAATCTTGTTATTAAAATGGCGCCGCTGCCGGCTCTTTTCGTGAAGATCGAAGGTTTTTTGTGAGTGACGCGTTGGATTTTGGGATCCGTTCACTTGTGAACGTTATTTTTCTTGTAAAAAATTTTCAAAAATCCAAAAACATTTGAAAAATCATAAAAAGCATTTCTTTTTCAAAGTTTTTGCACCAAAAATATTCTTCTTGCTTATCTATCTTTCTTTATAGATTTTTATGTCCATTGCGTCCGGTGTGGGAAACAATTATCTGGGAACAACTCTTGTCAATGGTGTACATGTGAGCGGTGCGGAAACGATATCGACTACACACAATTCGGATTTTGTCCCTTGTGCAACTCGACTAATTCACTCTTTTTGAACCCACCTCCTGTTCCCCCGTGCATCTATTGTGGAAGCGATTCTCATTGGCATGTTTCGTGCCCTGTTCAATACCAAGTCTAGACACGGGCAAGAACCGGGGTACAATTATGACAATGATAATAGCTATCCACAAGATGCACTTGATTTTTCTCCATACCCAGTTTGCAACAACTATGGGGGTCCTCACGATACCTATTTTTGTTAACCAATGAATTATTATGAGCAAAATCCGTGTCCTCAGTTTTCTTCACCTATGAATTATTATGAACCAAACCCGGTTTCTAATTCTTCTCAACTGATGAACAACTATGAGCCACAACCTTACTATAATTCAGGTTTTCAACACTTTGAGCCCCCACATCACACCCTCAATCATCAATCCTCTCAACAAATTAATCTTGACCCACAACTCACTACCTTGAATGAAGAAACACACTCCATTGTTTTGCAACTCCAAGAAGCCGTTGTTTTGCTTAAAGAACTTAGGGACGAGGAAAAGCGACTACAACAAGAGCAAGTATCTAATCTTAGTGATTATACCCCACCTCTTGTGCATCAATACTATTACGATGATGATGACGATGAGCCTACTATTTCTTGGAATGATCTTACTGCTCAATGTCCTAGTGCTATTGTCATCCCTCCTCTCCATTTCCCCAACGCCTCTAAGGATTGTGATACTTCGAGTGAGATTAGTGATTTCGGTCTTGATAAATTCTTTGATGAGGTTTGTGATGTGCTAACTTTTGAGGAGCTTACGGATGAGGTCGCTCTTAATGATGATGTTCCTTCCACCAACACTTTGGGAGATGATTCTTTGGCTTTCTCTAATCCTCTTTTCGATCAAGATGATGATTTTACTTCTAGTGATGACGAGTCACTATCCGATGAAGACGTTCTACATGAAACTTTCACGACTTATTCGAACCCTTTATTTGATTTTGATGACGCCTACATATCTAGTGAGGTGAATCCCCTCTTTGACGAAGGGATTGAGGACATTGATAGTGCTGCTTCTCTTGCTATTAATGAGCATACTTTGTTAGCCATACCTCCTTCTATCCCAGAGGTGAAAAGACGTGAATCTACTGAAAAAGAGACGCAGGTGGAAGGTAATTGTTCTCATACTTCTCAAATTATATTGCCACCTCATCCTACCATGTGCACACCCAAGCGGGTGATGTATTCCTTTTACTCTCCTCGTTTCATACCGGGAAATGAGGATGAGTGCTTTGACCCGGGAGGTGACAATGGCAATTCTATAATTGATACCATCACGGCTTTGCCGAGTGCTCATCATCTATTGTCTTTGGGGGAGGACAATGTGCTTACTTTACCCAACCCACCTCCCGTGGATCTTGAATTCACATACTTCTCGTATGTTGAACGAACCATTCTCCCATTCAAGACTTATCCCCCCGCCTCTCCTTTATTAATGTCCTCCGGGAACGAGGACAAGGTCTTTGATCCTGGTATCACATTCGAGGCTTCCCCATGGACCATTTAATTCGGGGACGAGTCAGGCTCGTGACTCAGTCAACAAAAACAAGCGCTTTTTGGGAGGCAACCCAATTATCTATCTTATTTCACCATAAGTGTAGGGGGGAGCCCCGTTGGTGTTTCTTCTTCTCTTTCTTATCATATGCAGGGATTAGAGCTTCAAAGACACACTCTTGATGACTTTTGACGAACCGTGATTCCGTGTTCCCTTCTTCCCGGTTCTATCCTAAACTCTTTTCGATTCACTATTTTATATTTCTCAATAGTAAAATAGGAATCTCTTTAGTTGTCTTTCCCTTAACGAGATTTAAACAAAGTGCACAATGTCCTAAGTGTAGGGGAGTTTCCTCCCACATGCTTAAACATTGAGGACAATGTTTATATTAAGTGTAGGGGGGACTTCTATCGAAGTTAAGTGGCCTTTTCCTTGTATTTGTCCTCATTTTAACCGGAAAATCAATTTTTCGACATTTTTCAAAATTTTTAATCTATTTTGGCCTAGTTGTAGTTTCCATTATTTTTGCTATTTTTCTCTTATTTTAACAAAATGGTTTTAGCAAGTTTAGATATCTTAGATATATTAGGCCCGTTGTGAATATTTTTACTCAACCCGAGTTTACTTATCCAAGTTCACTCTAGCTAGTATCCTTAACCATGTAGACCTTAATTGGTTTATTAGGCTAAGCATCCACGAGTCTCATTACTTGATATTTTAAATTGTGGAGGACGAGAAATGATAGAGTTGGTTACAAGTTTGGTATTCTCTCATTAACTTATGTGAGTTAATTATGATCTTTTTCTCCCATCACTTGCTAATGAATTATCTGCAATAAGTAAGGTCGTACGATTTGAAAAGTTACTTAGCTTCTAGCCCAAGATCGTTTAAAAGTTGCTCGGTAAAGATAAGAGTTCATAGCCAAGGCATAACTTATGAAGCGGGGC
Organism: Glebionis coronaria; assembly: GCA_025667525.1. Taxonomy (NCBI): domain Eukaryota; kingdom Viridiplantae; phylum Streptophyta; class Magnoliopsida; order Asterales; family Asteraceae; genus Glebionis; species Glebionis coronaria. The sequence goes on from CM046874.1 coordinate 383,520,701, forward strand.
GCGAAGATTGGCGAGTCCGAAAAGGCCCTAACAAGGCATGAGGATTCCATTTTATTGCTGAAGATCCAAAGTGATGTGAAAAGCATTATTCCCAAAATCAATATGAAGGATCAAGACTCACGACGAAAAGCAATCAACTCCCATAAAGATCATGGAGAAGTCTATCCAAAAAGACCCTAACAAGGTATGAGGATAAATAGATCCAAGTCCGAAAAGGAGGCGGATCGTTGTATCTCAAAATCCCAATTAGAGATTGAAGAATAATCATGAAGTCGTGGTCAATAAAGCTGGAGTACTCCTCAAAAGTCTCCAAGTGAAGAAACTCTATAACGAAGAGAAGACCATTATCTCAAGAACGTCTCTCGAAGATATGAAGTATGAAGTACATGTCAAATATCGGCCCGAGAAAGGTCTCAAATCGTGAACCAAGTTATGCCAAGATATGAACTTTTTGATATCCCGAGAAGCAGTTTTAAGAGATTTTTTCCTTTAGCTAACTATTGATCAAATCGTCCTATTTTGCTTTCAGCTTAAATGAATTATCGAAATAAGTCAACAATGCATCCTCGTGATCATTCAAGACATCAATAAAATATAAGAGATACCCATAGGAATAAGGGAGTTTAAGTGATTAATTGAACCGCATGAGTAAATGTTTGTTATGCTAACTTGTACTAACAATGATCTTGTTTTTAAGCTTGGCATGGGGAACGTGAAACTTGAGGGTGATAAACATTCATGACACACAAGCCCTAATGTAAGTCTTAGATTTCTTTACATGACTTTCTCCTTGTTGCATCTTGTTATTTTCTATCTTTTTGATTTGCCTTAGTTGTTTAATAAAGGCTAAGGTAGGTTGATTATGATGGAAAGTGTAAACCTTGCTTTACTGCTAAGCATTGCATGAGGACATTGCAATGGTTAAGTGTAGGGGATTTGATAGGTGTGAAAACACCCATCTTTTCTACCACTTAATTACAATAATAACCGGGCCAAAACGTATATTTTATGTCATTTATGTCGGAATTATGCGTGGTTTGTGTTTTTGTTGTGATTTAGGACGAAAAGGTGAAAAGTGGAGAAAACACGGCTTTCACGGGCTTTTATCAAAGAAAAAGACGAAAGACGAAGTCGAAAGATCAAGAGTGCAAAAAGAACGGAAGTCCAAGACCAATTCTGAAGATTTATTGAAGAAAAAGTCAAAAGACGGAAGTTTACTAATAAAGCCGAAGAACTCAAGTCCAAATTATGAGGAAATTACAAGACGAGTTCAAAGAAATCCCGAGACGAAGTCTTAAAAGTCGAAGAATTTAAGAAGACTGAAAGACTGAATGACTGAGGACCAAGAAAGAAAGAAAGAGGAAGCCGCCAACTACTCCTCTCTCCTATAAATGCCACCCTCACAACATGTGAGAGGGTCGGTTAGTCTTAGTTTAGGATTAGATTAGGGTAGGTAGTTTTCTCTCTCAAAATTTATGCTTTCTCTCTCTAGATTAATTTGTGTTTTAAACTTTTGTTATTGAATCTTTACTTTTTAATTAAGCTTTTAATTCATCATCTTCATCCTTTCTTGTTGATTTGTTCTTAATCTTTGAGTTCTTGTTCTTGAGTTTTTATGTTTTCAATCAAGTGGGTTTTGATTGATTTGGCCTTGTTTGTTAGTTTTGATGATTTGTGTTGATTGATTATTGCTAGTTGATGTTTATAGGTTGTTTTGGTTTAATCTTTTGGTTTGATTTGGTTAGATTTAATCAATTTCGCGTTTTAATTCATCCCACTGTTCTTCGTGTTTTAAGTTACTGTACCTTTGCCCAGAACTTTCCGAATAGGCCGCTTTATTTTCCTTCTATGCGGAATAGTTCTATTATTCCGAATAAACTGTCTTTATTTTCTTCTATGCGGAATATTAGATATTCCGTATAGAATCCCTATTCGGAATATCTGGATATTCCGAATAGAGACCCTAACTCGGAATGTCTGATTATTCCGAATAGAGAATTCTATTCGGAATATTTTGATTATTCCGAGTAGAGTCTTCTATTCGGAATGTTCAAGTATTCCAAATAGCCAGTTATTTTTCCGCATAGTGTTTTTATTCCGAGTAGAGTGTCTTCCATATTTATTCCGCATAGCAAGCACATCTTATTCTTTATTCGGAATATTTATTTTATTCCGAATAGAGTTTTTAGTTTCAAGTTTTAAACTTTATTTTTTCCCGCCTTTTTCTTTACTTGCACCTTTACTCGCTTTCCTTTCAATTTAAATTTTAATTTGCGTCATTTACATTTATTGCCTTTAATTTCTCGTCATTTATTTCCCGTTAAGTTTTAATCTTTCATTGTTGTCTATTTATCTCATTTTTATTTGTTTCAAGTTTTTATCTTTTCATTAGTTTTAGACAACGACCATTCCCTTTTTATTTGATTCACCAAGAACAACTTATCTCTCACACTTAACCGGAAATCAATTCGAAGAGACACCGAGAAAACGAACTTTCAACGAGTAAAAATCTTGTTATTAGTGAGCAAATCAAGAATCTACAGAGCCAAATAATCAATTTGAAAGGAGATATCTTGAAGCAAGGTAATGACATCAGAACCGAGGTTCGTGATAATATTCAATCCTCCTTCAGCACTCAAACAACTGAATTAAAGAATCTATTGGCTAGTTTCTTGCCCGAAGCTCAACCTTCTTCTTCGGGTTCTCTACCTTCAAACACCGTCACTAATCCGCGAGCTAATGTGAGTGCTATTACTACGCGTAGTGGAATTACCATTGTCGATCCACCTATCCCACCACCATCATCTACACCTCCTCCACCACCATGTATCCCTACTCCTCCTACACCTAGTATTAGTACACCATTACCGTCTCCGCCTCGTCATGACGATGTATCTCGGAAGGACCCTTCAACATCACAACCTTCACCAACTACACCTTCACCGTCTCCATATCTACCCAGAATCCCAAACACTTCTCGCATAGGCAAGACCAACGAGCTAACCAAGAATGACTGTCAAGTATCGAAATATGTGGATATGCTATCTAAAATGACCATCAACATTAGCCTTGTTGAAGCACTTTGCCACATGCCGAAATTTGTCAAAGCATTCAAGGAATTGCTTAGCAAGAAGGAGAAGCTGATTGAACTCGCCAACACACGCTTAAATGAAAACTGCTCTGCAGTTCTTCTTAGAGAACTTCCGGAAAAGCTTGGAGATCCCGGTCGTTTTGTGTTGCCTTGCGTGTTCAACAAAACTGAAGAATTTACTGCCCTTGCTGATCTCGGGGCTAGTATTAATTTGATGCCACTGAGTGTTTGGAAAACACTATCATTGCCCGACCTCATTCCAACAAAGATGACTCTCGAACTTGCAAATCGCACTCTCGCTTACCCCGTTGGTATAGCCGAAGACGTGTTTATCAAAGATGACTCTCGAACTTGCAAATCGCACTCTCATTTACTTTCTAGGTCAATTAGGTCATAGTTGATTATGAAATTGACCCTCGTATTCCTTTAATACTTGGTCGGCCATTTTTGAGAACCGGACGAGCTTTAGTGGATGTGGCCGAAGGTGAGTTAATCTTACGAGTCGGGGATGATTCAAAAGTTTTTAAAATGGGGAAGCTTACAGGCAAATCCTTTGGAGGCCGAGAATCAGTGAATATGATAAATGTGCTCGATGACTTTACCGTCTATGACAATCCTCTATTCGATTCTTCCATCGATAATCCACTTTTTGACGATGATATGGATGATTCTTGCTCCACTTTGGAACCTTCTCCCATTTATGATTCGCCACCGATCTTTGATGCTTATGATGATGATTCTAGCTCAGATTCAGATGATTTTGATTGTACTTTTGAGTATCCCGAGCTGCCCACTTTCGATGATTTCGATGAGGCTGATACTCTTTCGAGCGATTCTTCACATGATGAAGATCCTCCGCCATCACTCGATCCTACTTTGGACGATTATTCATTTGAGGAAGATTTTTCTGAATTTCTTAACACTTACTTCCCTCATGAGAGTGATGCTTCTCCTTTGGACTTTGAAGATTATCGTCTTGATCCTACTTTGGATTTGAAGAGCATTCTGTCAAAGGAGAAGAAACCGGTCGACACCGAAATCCGTTGCACTTATGATTTGACACCTCTTTGTCCCCCTTCTAAGGACGAGGTTGTGCTTCTTTGCGGATCTTCTTCACACTCGGCTGAGCCTGAGTGCTATTTTCCCTTAAAGGAAAAGGTGTTCGACCCCGGTATTGACGTATTTAAGCCATCTCAGTATCCACCTGATGAAATAAAAGGAAAAATCTTTGGAACTATTGAAGACATGCTTGCACCTCACCCTACTTGCTTCCACCGTGCTCAATCGCTGCTGAAGGGAAACCTGCCACTTCTTCTTTGGCTTGCCTTGTTCGCCTTAAGCTCTTGCTTATTTATGGATGAAAACTATGTTTTTGACCCTGGTGGATATGTTTCATGCTTCTTTCGTTGATGATCAAGGTCGAGTCAGGCTCACGACTCGGTTAACAAAAACCAAGCGCTTCTTGGGAGGCAACCCATGCATCTATATTTTCGCTTTCTTTATCATAAGTGTAGGGGGGACCCTTTGGTTTGCTATTTCCTCTCCTCACTTCTTAATCAGGGATTCGAGCTTCAATGATCCACTATTGATGATTCTTGACGACCCGTGATTCCGTGTTCTACTTCTTCCCGGTTCTATCCTAAACTCTTTTCGATTCACTATTTTATATTTTCTCAATATTAAAATAGGAATGTATTTAGTTGTCTTTGCCTTAGCGAGATTTAAACAAAGTGCACAATGTCCTAAGTGTAGGGGAGTTTACTACCACATGCTTAAACATTGAGGACAATGTTTATCTTAAGTGTAGGGGGGACTTCTATCGAAGTTAAGTGGTCTTTTCCTTGTATTTGTCCTCATTTTAACCGGAAAATCAATTTTTCGACATTTTTCAAAATTTTTGATCTATTTTGGCCTATTAGTTTTACCCCTTGTATAGTTTATTTTCTTTCCTTATTAGAATAAATGTTTAATAAGTGGTTTTAATTTTCAAACGTTGTGAATCTTTTGACTCAACCCGAGTTTACTCTAGCTAGTATCCTTAACGTGTTTAAGTCAAGTTTTGCTAGGCTTTTATATAGGGAACTATAAAACGCAAAAGTCTTAACTCTCACGGGTTAAGAACAAGAACTTTTCGCAAGTTCCTATAATTGATCCTAGAGAGTCGTTTATCAAGGGAACTTTAAAATGCGAATTCTAAACTTGAAAAAGTCCAAGAATTTGCAAGATCCTATAGGCGACTCGAAAACCCAAAACTTTGATTTAATAGGCTAAGTATCGACGAGTCTCATTACTTGAGATTTTAAACTGTGGAGAACGAGAGATGATAGAGCCAATTATAAGTTCAGTACTCTTTCGTGAATTTATGTGAGTTAATTATAAGCCTATTCTCCCATCACTTGCTAATAATTTATCTGCTAATAAATAAGGTTGTACGATTTGAAAAGTTACTTAGCTTCTAGCCCCAGATCGTTTAAAAGTTGCTCGGTATGGATTAGAGTTCATAGCCAAGGCATAACTTATTGAAGCGGGATGCGAAGATTGGCGAGTCCGAAAAGGCCCTAACAAGGCATGAGGGCTATATTTTGTTGCTAAAGATCCAAAGTGATGTGAAGAATCATTTATCGAAAATCAATATGAAGGATCGAGACACACGACGTAAAGCAAAACTCCCCAAAAGTCATGGAGAAGTGTATCCGAAAAGACCCTAACAAGGTATGAGGATAAATAGATCCAAGTCATAAAAGGAGACGGATCATTGTATATCAAAGTCCAAAATAAAGATTGGAGAAAAATGAAGAAGTCGTGGTCCAAGTATGAATCTCTCAAAACTAAAAAGTGAAGAATTCCTATTATGAAGAGAAGACCATTATTTCATGAACGTCTCTCAAGATTTGAAGAATGAAGTCGCTGCCAAATATCGGTCCGAGAAAGGTCTCAAATCGCGAAGCGAGTTATGCCAAGATATGAACTTTATGAGGTCCCGAGAAGTAGTTTTAAAAGATTTGGTCCTTTAGCTAACTATTGATTAAATCATTCACTTTATTTTCAGACTAAATAACTATCGAAATAAGTCAAACAATGCATCCTCGTGATCATTCAAGACAACAATAAAATATAAGAGATACCCCTAGGAATAAGGGAGTTTAAGTGAATAATTGGCCCACATGAGTTCGTGTTAGTCTACTAACTTATAATAACAATGATCTCGTTTTTAAGCTTGGTTTAGAGAAAGTGAAAACTTGAGGATGATGATTATTCATGAAATTTTCAAAACCCAAGGTATGCTTTTGATTTCTTTATTTTGTATGATTTTAATTTTCTATCTCTTTAATAAAGGCCAACGTGGATTGTTTATGATGAAAAGTGTAATCTTGCTTTGTAACTAATGCATTGCATGAGGACATTGCAATGGTCAAGTGTAGGGGATTTGATAGGTGTGTAAACACCCATCTTTTCTACCACTTAATTACAATAATAACCGGACCAAAACGTGTATTTTATGTCTTTTATGTCGGAATTATGCGTGGTTTGTGTTTTTGTTGTGATTTAGGACGAAAAGGTGAAAAGTGGAGAAAACACAGAAATACACGGGCATTTACGGACTTTTATTGAAGAAAAAGATGAAAGACGAAGTCAAGAAGTCAAGAGTGCAAAAAGAACGGAAGTCCACGACCAATTCTGAAGATTTATCGAAGAAAAAGTAAAAAGACGGAAGTTTATCAAAAGCCGAAGAATTCAAGTCTATTTTATTGAAGAAATTAAAGACGAGTTCAAAGACATCCCGAAGCCAAAAGTCCCTTAAGTCCAAGTTTAAAGAAGATTAGAAGAAAAGGACTAATGGTGTAATTAATGAACAATTAAGAAGAAAGGGGCTTAATCTTGCAATTAACAAGAAATGAAGGAGGGGAGGAAGCTTCCTAATCCTCCCCTATAAATAGACCATTAGTGTGTTCATTTGTTTTTGTTGGCTAAGTGTGACAATTAGCTCTTCCACCATTTAAATACCTTGTCATTTACTTTCTTGTCAAATTTAAATACCTTGTCTTGCACCTTAAATTCATTTAATTTCAAGTAAGTTTTCATTTAATTATTGTCAATCTTTACTTTATCTTGTCAATCTCTTATCTACCTTTCTTAATCTTTGATTTATGTGTTTATGTTTATGTTCATGTTCATGCTTTTATTTTGATCCAAGTGATTTTTGATTATTGTGGTTAAAGTTGTTTGATTTCTTGTTTTTAATTGTTTGTTAATGCTTACTGTTGATTCGTAGATATTTTTATTTAATCGTTTGTGTTTGATTTTGGTTAGTTTTTGTTTAGATCTGCTGTTACTGTATCTCCTTGTTCTTCGGGAGTGTTTGTTCTTGTTTCTGATCTTTCCAGGTAAAAAGTTCCGAGCCAAGCTTGTTCATCCGGAACATTCAAAGTTCCGGACGAAGAAGAACTTCCGAGTCAAGAGTTGTTCACTCGGAACTTAGAAGTTCCAAACCAAAGGAAAAGTTCTGGGTCAAGTGCTGTTCATTCGGAACTTTAAAACTTCCGAGTCAAGACCTTCATTCGGAACTTAAAAAGTTCCGGATCAAGCAATTCATTCGGAACTTTAAAAAGTTCCGGATCAAAACATCCGAACGAAGTTCCGAAGGAAAGTTCCGAACGAACTTCCGAACGAAGTTCCGGACGAACTTCCGAATGAAACTTCCGAACGAAGTTCCGAACGAAGGGCAAGTTCCGATTCAAGAGGTGTTCATTCGGAAGTCTGAAACTTCCGAATCAAGGGGCTTCATTCGGAAACTTCCGAATCAAGGGTGACCAAAAACTTCCGAATCAAGGCAAAATTTACAAGCTCCGAATCAGCAAAGTTCCGAACGAAGGATTGTTTTGGATAAGTGACATATTCAGATCATTTTGTTCCGGATCAAGGATTTTGGTAATATTCCAAGCTAAGAAGAATCATTTCAACCGAAGGTGACATTCCGGACGAGTGATTGTTCCAAACGAAGGATTATTCCGAATGAGCTGTATTTAGGTTCTTATTAGCTTTTGTCTTTGTTTTTTATTTTCAAGCTTTATTTTTCCCGCCTTTATTTTAATTGCACTTTAAGTTTATTTGCCTTAGTTTTATTTTAGACTTGCCTTAGTTTTAGTCACGTTTTATGTTTGCCTTAGATAGATTTAAGTTTGCGTCTTTACATTAGTGCCCTTTAATTTCAGTCACGTTTTTAATACTTGCACCTTTATTTTAATTAGACTTAGATTTATTTTAAGAGCACCTTTACTTTCATTGTTTTGCACCTTTTACTTAAAAAACAACCAAAAATATTTGTTTTACCAAAGAACGACTGAGTCGCACATAGGACCTAGATCAATTCGTTAAGATACCGAGAACACGAACTTGAACTTTAATATTTTTACCTGGCCAAAAGCCGTGTATCACGATTCATTAAAGAATTTTCTTTGATAGCTAAACCCTTGACTAAGCTTACCCAGAAGAATAAACCTTTCGTTTGGGGAAGTGATGAAGATGTAGCATTTCAGACATTGAAGCAAAAATTATGTAGTGCGCCAATCTTATCATTACCCGACGGGAGTGAAGATTTTGTAGTGTATTGTGATGCATCTCTTAGAGGCTATGGAGCTGTTTTGATACAGCGAGAGAAAGTGATAGCTTATGCTTCTAGGCAATTAAGGAAGAATGAGTAGAATTATACTACTCATGATCTTGAGTTAGGAGCTGTAGTCTTTGCTCTTAGGTTGTGGAGACATTATCTGTATGGCACCAAGTGTACGGTATTCACCGATCACAAAAGCCTACAGTATATTCTCGACCAGAAGGAATTGAACATGAGGCAACGAAGATGGATAGAGTTGTTAAGTGATTATGATTGTGATATAAAATGTCACTTGGGAAAAGCCAATGTTGTTGCCGATGCGTTGAGTAGGAAAGATAGAGAGCCTATCAGGGTACGTTCTCTAGTCTTGACCGTGCACAATAATTTTCCTGAGCAAATTAGAAATGCGCAAATAGAAGCTTGTAAGAAATAGAATTTTGTTAATGAAGGGTTCCGAGGAGAAGGAGATCCTTTAGAGGTTAAAACTGATGGAGTGAAATGCTTAAGAAGTCGTACGTGGATACCTAAGTTTGGAGGCTTAAGAGACTTGATTATGTTGAATCCCATAAATCTAAGTATTCCATTCATCCGGGATCTGATAAGATGTACCATGATTTGAAGAAGTTGTACTGGTGGCTGAATATGAAAGCTGACATAGCTATGTATGTTCTTCATGCTTGACTTGTGCTAGAGTTAAAGCCGAACATCAAAAGCCATCAGGACTACTTCAACAGCCAAAGATTCTTTAATAGAAGTGGAAGCGAATTACGATGGATTTTATCAACAAGCTTCGTAGAACATCATCTGGAAACAACTCGATTTGGGTTATTGTCGATAGACTGACAAAATCAACACACTTCATTCCGGTTAAAGAGCAGTTCTCACTGGAGAAGCTGACTCGTATATACCTTGAGAATGTTGTATGCAAGCATGGAGTGCCTGTATCGATCATTTCAGATCGAGATCCTAGATTCGCATCGAATTTTTGGAAAACTCTCCATAGATCTTTTGGAACGAATCTCGACATGAGCGCTTCTTATCACTCCCAGACTGATGGGCAGAGTGAAAGGACGATACAAACACTGGAAGATATGTTGAGAGCTTGTGTATTAGATTTTGGTAAGAATTAGGATAAACATTTGCCGTTAGCAGAGTTTTCGTATAACAATAGTTACCATTCTAGTATTAAGGCTGCACCGTTTGAAGCTTTGTATGGTAGGAAGTGTAGATCTCCTGTATGTTGGAGTGAAGTTGGGGATACCCAGCTCACGGGACCGGAATTGATCCTGGAGACTACGGAGATGATAGTTCAGATAAAGAATAGGTTGTTGACTGCCCGTAGTAGACAGAAATGTTACGCGGATGTGCGGCGGAAGCCAATGGAGTTTAAAGTGGGTGACCGAGTAATGTTGAAAGTATCGCCATGGAAAGGCGTTATCAGATTTGTAAAACGAGGGAAATTGAAACCCCGTTATATTGGACCCTTTAAGATTTTATCTAGAGTAGGTCCGGTGGCTTACAAACTAGAGTTACCCCCAGAACTTCATGGTGTTCACAACACATTCCATGTATCTAATCTGAAGAAATGTCTAACAGTGAGTGATGAGAAAATTTCGTTAGATAAGGTTCGAATAGATGGGAAGTTGCATTTTATCGAAGAGCCCGTAGAGGTTATGGATCGTGAGGTAAAGCAACTGAAACAAAGTCGGATACCTATTGTCAAGATCCGATGGAATTTAAAGCCTGGACCGGAGTATACTTGGGAACGAGAGGATGAAATGTGGAAGAAATATCCGCACCTCTTTGATTTCAATAAGAAATGGACATCCAAATGAAATGGATCACGAGGACGTTGATCCCTTTTAGGAGGAAAAGCTGTGACAATATAACATTTTCAGGTAGTGAAATATTTTCTGGTATAATATTTTGAAACTTATTTTTGTGTTGGTTGACGAACTCACAATTTACGGATTTAAATTTGGGCTTACGTGCATAATTTAGCGTCCTTTACGACTAAACCGGAAACCTTAGGATTACGTATTTACGTTTTTGATGAGACAATTTTTATTGGATTCGTTTTGTGACGTTGATTCATAATATATAAAAACGTTTTTTCGTGAAACGACCCGAGGGCACGCAAATCGAGAAAACTAGAATCAAGGAATACCAGTAAACTAGTGAGATGGGACAAAATACATTGTCCCACCCCACTAGCTTACATGGGACGGCACACATGACACCACATCTAAGGATGTGGCATCATGTTAGCTAACTAGTTACAAGTGTAACTAAGCTTACACCTTAAGCTTACTCTTTCCACTTCCACTAGCTAAAACCATCAACACTTCTCATTACCATATTTCCATACATGCAAACTGATACACGCTTTTAGATGGGTTCAAAATAATTCTCGATATCCTCTCGAATTGATCTCGGCCTTAAGTGGAATGATTTGTTCTTGGTTAATAAAAAGTGGTTGGTTTGTATATCTATTTTAAACTAATAACAATTGATTAAGTGTCGAAGAGTAAACTTAAAGCTTTAAAAGATTAAACTAAAAGACGAGCTTAAAAATAAAAGTTTGGAAAACTTGAAGACAATATTAGATAAATAGATGGACACTCATTGAAAACTAACACTTGAGAACTTTTGTAAAAATAAAAATTAATTGACAAGTACTAAAAGAAAGTAAGAACGGAGAATAGCAAAACAATCAAATCGGAACAAACAAACTAGGGTCAATCGGAAAGTATTCCGATCTATAGATCGGAATATGGGAGATAAACTGATCGGAAAATTGAACTAGTGAGACTAATCGGAATGTTTTAAAAGGTGCACAATCGGAATACACCAAACGGAACCAATCGGAATATTGATAAGGGAGGCAATCGGAATAAGGACAATAGCAATGATCGGAATATGGGGAAAAACAAGGCAATCGGAATACTAGGATTTGAGGCCAATCGGAATGTTCACAATGTCACCAATCGGGAAACTAAACCCTTTTCCGATCGGTCGATCGGAAAGAGAGATGTGTTAGGTCGGAATATACGGTCGGAAAAGGGAGTTACCCTTTCCGAAAATGGTGCAAATTCGGGACAAAAGCAAGGGAAATAAGCTATTAGGATAAGCTAAAACCCAAAACAAACTCGAATCCAACTATAAGCTGATCAAATAAGTACTAAGAACACCTTATCTAAACTTCAAATAGGCAAAAGCATAAATCAAATGATAAAGAGATGAGCTTTTTATAAAAACTTTAGAAAATAAATAAGCTAAATCAACAAATAAGCCAATAAGAACAAGGATCTTAAAGCTTATTTATATGTAAACTTAAGGAAACATAAAAAGTAATCAACTTTTTAAGCACAAATCATTGATCAACAACACGGATCATACGAGATTTGTACCAAAATCAATAAAAGTAAAAGAAAGGAAGGATGAGAATAAAGATTAAAAGATAAAAACTTGAACTTGATTAATGAAAAGTAATACAAATGTTGATCTTGAAAGAGAAAAAGATGAAAAGTAGTGAGAGAAAGTTTAGAACTTTCTCTCTCTAAAACTAGAGAATGAAAACTAAAAACTAACTAAGTGTCTAAGTGTGTGGAAATTTGTGAGGTAAGGCCTTAATATAGGCGTGTGTAATGTAGTGGTGGGCTTGGGCTTTGGTTTGGGCTTCTTTTTCTTCTTTCTTCTTTAGTCTTCACGCTTCTTTAAATAAACGTTTCCGACTTGGATTTGAGAAGTGTCGGTGAATGATTCCAACTCGTCTTATAATCTTTTATTTAATAGACTCGAGTTCTTCGACATATATGAATCTTCCATCTTTGGCTCTATTCTTTGATAAATCTTCAAATAGGCACAATGACTTCAAATCCTTTGCATCTCTTGGACAATAGACTTCGTCTTGAGTCTTTTTCCTTGATAAAACCCGTGCAATCCCATGTTTTCTTCAATATTCATCCGGTTGGCTCTGAAAACACAATAAACACAAAAACCACGCATAATTCCAAACAAATGATATTAAATACGTGTTTTGGTCTTGTTTTAGCCAGAATTAAGTGGTAAAAGGATGGGTGTTTTCACACCTATCAAATCCCCTACACTTAACCATTGCCATGCCCTCATGCAATGCTTAGTGACAAAGCACATTTACACTTTTCTCATGATCAATCAACCTTGGCCTTATTAAAATACTACTTAAACAAAAATTAAAGTACTAAGAGAAATTAAAACTTTAAAGTAAACAAAAGGATAGAAAATAGCTATGTGGAAATAACTTGTAAAGAGATCGAGGACTTACATTAGGGCATCGGTGCTGCGAAGATTTATCACCCTCAAGTTTCACGTTCCCCAAAATAAGCTTAAAAACGAGATCATTGTTATTATAACTTAGCAATTCAAACACTTACACACATGGCTTAATTAAGTGCTTAGACTCCCTTATTCCTAGGTGTATCTCTTATATTTTATTTTTGTCTTAGAATGATCATGAAGATGCATTTTTGGACTTATTTCGATAGTTTTTTTTTAGGCTGAAAGCAAAGTAGGACGATTTGATCAATAGTTAGCTAAAGGACAAAATCTCTTAAAACTGCTTCTCGGGATATCAAAAAGTTCATATCTTGGCATAACTCGGTTCGCGATTTGAGACCTTTCTCGGGCCGATATTTGGCATGTACTTCATACTTCATATCTTGAGAGACGTTCTTGAGATAATGGTCTTCTCATCATAATAGATTTTCTTCACTTTGGAGACTTTTGAGGGGTACTCCAACTTTGTTGACCACGACTTCATGATTATTTCTTCAATCTCTATTTGGGATTTTGAGATACAACGATCCGCCTCCTTTTCGGACTTGGATCTATTTATCCTCATACCTTGTCAGGGTCTTTTCGGATAGACTTCTCCATGATCTTTATGGGAGTTGATTGCTTTTCGTCGTGAGTCTTGATCCTTCATATTGATTTTAGGAATAATGCTCTTCACATCACTTTTGATCTTTAGAAATAAAATGAATCCTCATGCCTTGTTAGGGCCTTTTCGGACTCGCCAATCTTCGCACCCCGCTTCATAAGTTATGCCTTGGCTATGAACTCTTATCATTACCGAGCAACTTTTAAACGATCTTGGGCTAGAAGCTAAGTAACCTTTCAAATCGTACGACCTTACTTATTGCAGATAAATTATTAGCAAGTGATGGGAGAATAGGCAAATAATTACGCCAAGTGAGCTTGCGCAAGAATACCGACTTATAATTGACTCTATCATTTCTCGTCCTCCACAATTTAAAATCTCAAGTAATGAGACTCGTGGACACTTAGCCTAATAAACCAATTAAGGTCTACATGGTTAAGGATACTAGCTAGAATAAACTTAGATAAGTCTATTCGGGTTGAGTCAAAATAAACGCAACGGGCCTAATATGTCAAAGTCTTCTAAACTAGCTACACCACTTTATTAGTATTTTTGACTTTATTGCGGAATATATACATATGAAAGCAACGATAAAAATTTAAAAATTACGACTAAATGGACAAAGTTAATTAAAAATTTGAAAAAATGTTGAAAAAGATGATTTTCTAGTTAAATGAAGGCATTTTCATGGAAGAGTCCACTTAAAACTTCGATAGAAGTCCCCCCTACACTTAAGATAAACATTGTCCTCAATGTTTAAGCATGTGGGAAAAGTTTCCCCTACACTTATGACATTGTGCACGTTGGTTAACTCAAGTTAAGGAAGAGACGACTAAAGTGATCAATTTCAAATGTGAGTATGAAGAAAATTGAATCACGATAGTTGAGAGATAGAACCGGATTTCGGATAACACGGGAGCACGGTTCTTCAAAGGTTCCAAGAGTGCATTCATCCCTGTAATCACATCACCACACAAAAACAAACACCTATACAGGTCCCCCTACACTTACGATGTTAAAATATAAAAGGATAAATACTCGGGCTGCCTCCCGAGGAGCTTGTTTTTGATAACCGAGTCACGAGCCTGACTCGACCCAAAATTAGTTCATGGGGAACGTGGTGAGGGATGGAATCACCTCCTGAGAGGTGTCCTCACCAAAGTACAACTTCAGACGCTGGCCATTCACCTTGAAATTGGGCCTATTTGGCTGAGAAAGCTCAATGGTCCCATACGGAAAGACTTGGGCGACGGTGAATGGACCAGACCAGCGACTCTTCAACTTGCCAGAGAAGATCTTCAACCGAGAGTTGAAAAGTAAGACTTGATCACCAACGTGGAACTCTCGGTTCTTGATTTTTGCGTCATGAAGGATCTTGGTCTTCTCTTTGTAGATCAGCGAGTTCTCATAAGCTTCATTCCTTAGTTCGTTGAGCTCGTTGAGTTGAATCTTGTGATGATCACCGGCTTTGTTGATGTCGAAGTTAGCCCACTTCAAGGCCTAGTGCGCCTTATGCTCCAGCTCGATGGGAAGGTGGCATGCTTTCCCGTACACAAGACGATAAGGTGTACAACCGATCGGGGTCTTGTAAGCAGTACGGAAAGCCCACAGAGCATCATCTAACTTATCGGCCCACGCGGCGCGCTGCTCTCCCACAGTACGCTCCAAAATTCGCTTCAATCCACCGTTGGATATCTCGGCCTGCCCATTGGTTTGGGGATGATAAGCGGTGGAAAGACGGTGATTTACACCATACTTTGCCATGACTCTTGCAAATTGATCGTTGCAAAAATGAGTCCCGCGGTCACTGATAATAGCACGAGGAACACCGAATCGAGCAAACAGTTGTTTCAAGAAATTACAAACCACCCTTGCATCATTAGTAGGTAAAGCTTTGGCTTCAACCCACTTTGAAACGTAGTCAACGGCTACAAGGATGTATTTGTTTCCTTTAGAGGAAGGGAATGGCCCCATAAAGTCGATACCCCAAATATCAAATATTTCACATTGTTGTATGAAATTTTGAGGCATCTCATCTTTATATGTGATCGTGCCTTGTTTTTGGCAAGCATCACATCGTTTAACAATCTCGTGAGCATCACGGTAGATGGTGGGCCAATAAAATCCCGAATCAAACACTTTTTTGGCGGTATAGTTGGGACCAAAGTGACCACCAGTGGGTCCTTTGTGGCAAGCATCAAGGATTTCTAAAGCTGCCGGTCCATCAACACAACGACGAATAATCAAGTCAGCACATTGTTTGAATAGATATGGGTCATCCCAAAAGTAAGTCTTAATGTCGTGAAAGAACTTCTTCTTTTTCTGGGATGTTAACCCGTCAACGAGAATTCCACCCGCCAAGTAGTTTGCAATGTCTGCAAACCACGGGGTTTCATCAGCAGTCGAGTTAATAGACATTAAGGTCTCCAGTGGAAAAGAATCATTGATTTCTTTGTTCGGATGATCCCCCTGGTAAGGATCTTCAAGTCTACTGAGATGATCCGCGGCTAGGTTTTCAGCTCCTTTTTTATCGCGAATTTCGATTTTAAATTCTTGGAGTAGCAAAACCTAGCGAAGAAGTCTTGGTTTGGAATCTTGCTTTGTCAACAAGTACTTCAACGCGGAATGATCGGTATACACAATTGTGGTGGAAAGGACAAGATAGGGGCGGAATTTTTCAAAGGCATAGACAACAGCTAAAAGCTCTTTTTCGGTTGTCGTATAATGCAATTGTGCCCCCGTCATTGTCTTGCTAGCGTAGTGGATTGGTTGGAAGTGTTTGTTCAATCTTTGTCCCAGAACCGCTCCAATAGCAAAATCACTAGTATCGCACATCAACTCAAAGGGAAGCTCCCAATTAGGGGTAACTAAGATGGGTGCCTTAGTTAGCTTATCTTTAAGCGAGTTGAAGGCGTCAATGCACTCTTTGGAAAAGATAAATGGAGTATCTATTTCCAAGAGGTGGGTCATCGGGCGAGCGATTTGAGAAAAGTCTTTGATGAATCGACGGTAGAAGCCCGCATGACCCAGAAAACTTCTCACACCCTTCACGGTTGAAGGTGGAGGCAACTTTGCGATAACATCGACTTTAGCACGTTCTACTTCAAGACCGGCTTTGGAAATTTTATCTCCCAGCACGATGCCTTCTTTTACCATAAAATGGCATTTTTCCCAATTCAGAACTAGGCGAGTGTCTTCGCACCGCTTGAGCATACGTTCCAAATTGGCAAGGCAAGAAGAGAAAGAATCCCCGAAGACCGAGAAATCATCCATGAAGACTTCCATGGTTTGTTCAACCATGTCATGGAAGATAGCTAACATGAACCTTTGGAAAGTCCCGGGCGCATTACATAAGCCAAAAGGCATTCTTTTTTAAGCAAATGTGCCATAGGGACAAGTGAATGTCGTCTTCTCTTGATCTTGGGGATCGATGGGTATTTGGAAATAACCCGAGAAACCGTCGAGAAAGCAGTAATATTCATTACCGGCTAAACGTTCAAGCATTTGGTCCATAAAAGGTAGAGGGAAATGATCCTTTCTCGTGGCATCATTGAGTTTGCGGTAGTCTATACAAACTCTCCACCCATTAACGAGACGAGTGGAAATCAACTCGTTGTGTTCATTGGGCACAACGGTTATTCCGCCCTTCTTGGGCACACAATGGATTGGACTAACCCATGGTGAATCCGAAATAGGGTAAATCATACCCGCATCAAGAAGTTTGATAACCTCTGTTTTGATGACTTCATGTATTTTTGGATTCACCCTTCGTTGGCTTTGAATTGTGGGCTTAAAGTCGTCCTCCATGAGAATTTTGTGGGTGCAGAAGTGAGGATCAATTCCACGAATATCAGAAATCTTCCAAGCAATAGCTGTTTTATGCTTCTTCAAAACGGCGACAAGTCGGGCTTTTTCTTCTTCCTTTAAGTCCTTAGCAATGATGACTGGCGACTTCTTCTCTTCTTCAAGAAATACGTACTCAAGATGAGGCGACAACTCCTTAAGTTACAAATCCAGAGGATTTTCGACGGGAGGTGTATTCGAAGTCGAGGTATCGATAGCAATGACCGTGGGAAATGGAGGCGAAGGATTGTCTTCATTGAGAAGATTGTCAAAGAAATTCATGTCCTCATCCCCATCGATAGGAGAATCATTAGTGGCTAAGTTCGCATCTCCCATGGTATCTTCAAGATTGTTCCAAAATAAATCACTATCTGCAAATAGAGACAATGATGAATCAATAGAGGACACGGTCTCAACATTGGGAAGAGAGGTAGGAATGCTTTTGCAAGCATCATTAAAGTGTTCTTCACAAGCCTCATCAAGAACGTCAATGCAATTAACACTCTCATATGAATACGGCTGTTTAGACAACTTTCCCATGTTGAAGACTACTTTATCGTCACCCACTCTCATGATAAGCTCACCGGCTTCAACATCAATGAGAGTGCGACCGGTCCTCAAGAATGGACGACCAACAATTAGTGGCACACGGGGGTCCATCTCGTAGTCGACGACAACAAAATAAGCAGGAAAGGTGAATTTGTCGACTCCTACAATGACATCTTTGGCTATCCCCACTGGATAAGCAACCGTACGGTTAGCTAATTCCAAAGTCATTTTGGTGGGGACTAGCTCTGGGAGAGATAATTGCTTCCAAACACTTAGAGGCATGAGATTAATACTGGCACCTAGGTCGGCTAGGGCCATGCAATTCTCTACTCCCGGGAAATTGCAAGGGATAAGAAAACGACCCGGATCACCAAGCTTGGTTGGCAATTTCCTTAAGAGTACTGCAGAGCAATTCTCATTAAGTTGGGTGTTGGCAATATCGAGGAGCTATTCCTTGTCGCTCAGAAGATCTTTAAACATTTTCGCATATTTGGGCATGTGAGCGAGAGCCTCAGTGAAGGAGATGTTGAAATTCAGTTGTTTAAACATTTTAAGAAAGTTAGAAACCTGAATATCGTCCTTGCTTTTGAGCTTCTCTTTCCTCAACCTAGATGGATAAGGTATATTGGAAGAAGAGGAAGGCTTTGGAAGAATAGGATCACTCACATCCTTGGGTGGAGGAGGGGTAGAAGGAAGAGGTGGAGAAATTGGGGCAGGAGAAGGATGAGGAATAGAAGCAGGTGACTCGTTCTCCTTAGTCGCAACCACCGGTGGAGGTATAGGAAGTTCGGGTTCCTTGGTACCTTTACCACTTCGAGTGGTGATTGCTTTCATCTTCCCTCTTGGATTCGCAACGGTGTTACTCGGAAGAGTACCCGAAGAAGAGGGTTGATTACAGTGGAAGAAACTAGCCATCATGTTTCTTAAGTCATTCGTTTGACTATCCATGGTGTTCTTCATATCAGCTCTCAGATCATTCCCTTGTTTCATCAGGTCTGCTTTCAAGTTGCGCACTTCCTGTTGGAGATTGTCCACGATCACATCGTTAGTCCTCATGTAGGTTCCAATGTCTTGATGTGATGCGGGGGTTTGGTTGGAAGGAGCAGTGTATGCGGGTGGTTGATAAGCAGGTTGCTGGTAAACTTGGTTGTTTCGTTGATGTGGTTGTTGCTGCTTGTGAGGAGGGATGTATGGTGTACGAGGTTGTTGTTGTTGTTGAGGAGGGCGGTTGAGGTTTTGTTGTTGGTTTTGGTTGTTTGGGGGAAAACCAGGTGGTGAAAGATAGTTGTTGGAGCGGTAGCTAAGCAAATTACGGTCACCTTAAGGTCTAGCTTGATAAGCAGGTTGAGGATAGGTGCCATATGCCGTATTCACATTCTCAGCAGGGTAGTCTTGGGTGGCAGTACAAGTAGTGTAAGAGTGAGGACCACGGCATATCTCACAAGGTTGGCTGACAGCACTAACTTGGGCGTTTTTAGCGTTGTTGCTGTTGTTGTTGCTGACGGTGTGGGTGACAAGCGATTTAAGAAGCGTAGTGATTTTGTCCAATCGCTTGTCGATGTCATTAGTGCTAGCACTAGCGACATTGATCCGAACACTCTTGGTTTGCACACGAGATTTATTCTCAATGATGTCCCAAGCAGCATTGGAAGTCTTAGCCAATAGATTACCCCCGAGGCACTGTTTAGTGAATCTTGGTCACTCATGCTTAAACCATTGTAAAAAGTATTAATTTGATGTACTTTGGTAAAACCATGTTGTGGGCATTTTCTTAAAAGATCTTTAAAACGATCCCAAGATTCACTGAACGACTCATCGTACTTTTGTTCAAAATTTATGATTTCATTCCGCAAAGCGGTAGTACGAGAAGGTGGGAAAAAGTAATTGATGAATTTGGTTTCCAAATCCGTCCACGAGAGAATACTCTGTGGCGGTTCCTTAGCAAGCCAATGCCGGGCTTGTCCCTCTAAAGAAAAGGGAAAAAGTTGTAACCTGATAACCTCTTGTGGAACACCATTGAATTTGACCGTGTTGGTTAGTTGCAAGAATCTCTTGATATGGTCGTGTGGATCATCAATGGTACGTCCCAAGAATGGTTGAGCGGAGACCATCTGGATAAAGCCTGATTTTAGCTCAAAGTTGTTGGCGGCAATTGGAGGTATGACAATTGGATCCGTGTTGCCATCTACATGAGCTTGTAGCAGTTCAATCATCGGGCGATTATCCGGAAGGGGCTCATTGTTGTTGTTATTGTTCATGTTGTTGAAAGGCGGGTTGTTGTTGTTATTATTGTTGTTCGGAGGTGGTATGTTATTGTTGTTTTGTACACCAGCCATGTCTAAGTTATCGAGAGGCTCGGGCTCTTGATAAGACGTGGATCGAGTGCGCATACACCTGCAAAAGAACAAACAAAGAAAAGCAAAGCAAAAATATTTTTGGTTTTTATGTTTTTTTTTATGTTTTTTTTTTTTTTTTGTATTTTTAAAAATTTTATATTTTTTAGGATTTTTTTGAAAATTGTTATGAAAAAGTAACGTTCACGGGGAACGGATCCCAAAATCCAAGTTCTCACAAAAAACTTTTGATCTTAACGAGAAGAGCCGGCAGCGACGCCATTTGATACACGCTTTTAGATGGGTTCAAAATAATTCTCGATATCCTCTCGAATTGATCTCGGCCTTAAGTGGAATGATTTGTTCTTGGTTAATAAAAAGTGGTTGGTTTGTATATCTATTTTAAACTAATAACAATTGATTAAGTGTCGAAGAGTAAACTTAAAGCTTTAAAAGATTAAACTAAAAGACGAGCTTAAAAATAAAAGTTTGGAAAACTTGAAGACAATATTAGATAAATAGATGGACACTCATTGAAAACTAACACTTGGAGAACTTTTGTAAAAATAAAAACTTAATTGACAAGTACTAAAAGAAAGTAAGAACGGAGAATAGCAAAACAATCAAATCGGAAGAAACAAACTAGGGTCAATCGGAAAGTATTCCGATCTATAGATCGGAATATGGGAGATAAACTGATCGGAAAATTGAACTAGTGAGACTAATCGGAATGTTTTAAAAGGTGCACAATCGGAATACACCAAACGGAACCAATCGGGATATTGATAAGGGAGGCAATCGGAATAAGGACAATAGCAATGATCGGAATATGGGGAAAAACAAGGCAATCGGAATACTAGGATTTGAGGCCAATCGGAATGTTCACAATGTCACCAATCGGAAAACTAAACCCTTTTCCGATCGGTCGATCGGAAAGAGGGATGTGTTAGGTCGGAATATACGGTCGGAAAAGGGAGTTACCCTTTCCGAAAATGGTGCAAATTCGGGACAAAAGCAAGGGAAATAAGCTATTAGGATAAGCTAAAACCCAAAACAAACTCGAATCCAACTATAAGCTGATCAAATAAGTACTAAGAACACCTTATCTAAACTTCAAATAGGCAAAAGCATAAATCAAATGATAAAGAGATAAGCTTTTTATAAAAACTTTAGAAAATAAATAAGCTAAATCAACAAATAAGCCAATAAGAACAAGGATCTTAAAGCTTATTTATGTGTAAACTTAAGGAAACATAAAAAGTAATCAACTTTTTAAGCACAAATCATTGATGAACAACACGGATCATACGAGATTTGTACCAAAATCAATAAAAGTAAAAGAAAGGAAGGATGAGAATAAAGATTAAAAGATAAAAACTTGAACTTGAATAATGAAAAGTAATACAAATGTTGATCTTGAAAGAGAAAAAGATGAAAAGTAGTGAGAGAAAGTTTAGAACTTTCTCTCTCTAAAACTAGAGAATGAAAACTAAAAACTAACTAAGTGTCTAAGTGTGTGGAAATTTGTGAGGTAAGGCCTTAATATAGGCGTGTGTAATGTAGTGGTGGGCTTGGGCTTTGGTTTGGGCTTCTTTTTCTTCTTTCTTCTTTAGTCTTCACGCTTCTTTAAATAAACATTTCCGACTTGGATTTGAGAAGTGTCGGTAAATGATTCCAACTCGTCTTATAATCTTTTATTTAATAGACTCGAGTTCTTCGACATATATGAATCTTCCATCTTTGGCTCCATTCTTCGATAAATCTTCAAATAGGCACAATGACTTCAAATCCTTTGCATCTCTTGGACAATAGACTTCGTCTTGAGTCTTTTTCCATGATAAAAACCGTGCAATCCCATGTTTTCTTCAATATTCATCCGGTTGGCTCTGAAAACACAATAAACACAAAAACCACGCATAATTCCAAACAAATGATATTAAATACGTGTTTTGGTCTTGTTTTAGCCAGAATTAAGTGGTAAAAGGATGGGTGTTTTCACACCTATCACAAACCAACACAAAACTCTCTCAAAAACCTTCCCCTTACCGTCCACTTTTAAGCTAAAAACACCCCTTTTGATCTTTTCTAGCCATGAAATACATGTTATCTAGCTCTATCATGGAGTTATCTTGAAGCCTTGATCATTTGGTGGCCATATTAACAACATAGGAGGTGATTTTCTTGTGTCCTAGGGCTGATTTCTCAACTATTGTTCTTGGTGTTTGATGATCTTGGAGTTACTTGTGGTGTTCATCAAGTTCTTGTCTTCCAAAAACAAGAAATACACTTGGTTGGTAAAGAAGATCATCCTCTCCATTTTCTCTTGTTATTTTTGTAAAGAACAAATTTATTTTCTTTCTTATTGTATATGTATATGATGTATATATGATGATAAAAATATTGTGTGGGGATCAAGTGTTGATAGATATGCTTAAAAAGGTTAATAACTATAAGAAATAAGGCTAAAATCATGCTTATTTAGTTGGCTGTATAAAAACAGTATATAACTAAAACTTGAACTGATAAACTTGCATGGTATGATCCATTTACAGTAAGTATAAGATGTTATACACATATGAGAGTTGGCCATGCAATGGAATCAATATAATGAGTGAGATATGATCAAAACAAGATGAGTATGCAAATCTGAATAAGCTGTTTTGTAAGGACTGTTAAGCATAGATAAACTTAAAATGAGCAGTAGCTATAACAAAGTTAAATGTAGCACATAATATGAATATCATGCCACCCAAAAATGAGCTTCTAATTCATTATAGAACTCTAGATATGGTAAAAATGGTGAACATGAAAATAAAAATCAGATTTTGAGAATTAATGTTTATTATTATTATATAAGCATTCAATTTTTATTGTATAAAATGTAAAATAAAAACCCACTAACTTATAGAATTTATTTATATAAATATGTAAAAGGTTAATTAAATGGATAAATTATATAAATGGTAGTGGAATAATACTTATAAGTAATAAAAACTATAAACTTGATTTTTACGACTTTTTCGGCTATTACCGTAAAATTAACGTTTTTCGCCAATTAAAACTTAGACGATCAAACCCGTCTAATGTAAAGTTTTTAAAAGTCATATACTGATATATAAGTAACTAATACAAGTAAAAACCGATAAAACCCGAACTATAGGATATACGGACATTAACGAGCTAACTAAGCATATTGGACTAATAATTGGACTAAATAAGTTAACCACTTATAAAAAGATCTTATTGGGCTTAACCCATTTGGGCCAACATGGAAAGTATATATACTGATAATATAGGTATAAAATGGATTAAAACAAGTTAAAGAACTTATACTAAGCTTATTGGACTTAAAATAGGTAAATAGGTAAAATTAGTAAACTAGTAAAAAGTTACCAAAACGTAAACACTAAAATGAGTAAACAAGGATATATAAACCCACTTGATCATCATCATATGTACCAAATCATCATATTTATATTGATATTTTGATAAAAATCATTGGAAAAAGTCTAAGACCGATTATTATTTAGATAGGTTTCCGTGACCGAAGCACGCCCGTAGCCGATAATCCGCCTTTCATTATCAACGTGAGTTCATAGCCTCGCACTCTTTTAAATGTTTTATAAAATTATTTGTAAACCCGCGAGGGAGATAACATGCTAGATTTGTGATAAAAATAGAACACAAGTAGTCCCGATGGTATGCTTAATGATATGGACACGAATGATGCTATGACCCTATAAACGAGACTAAAAGGATTATTAGTAGTTAGGTTATGTCACTTAAAGTCCCAATAGCATGAATTGTGAACTACCGGGATTTGGTAGACGCTTATGCATTTGATAGTACTATTTGGGGACGATCACCCCAGTTCACGCCTTGACGGTTGATCCCCGTCGTACCACATTGATTGGTAAGCGAATTTATGTATGAGAAGATTCCATAGCGTGATTTTTGTGACGACACGCTAACTTAGATGGGCAAATTGTTTGTCTGGTTCGCGGCCCGCTGTTTTCATAGTAAGGTAACAATGTCATGTGGCTAGTAATAAACCTAATCCAAATAAAATGTATCCTATACATAATGTAATCCGATAATGACGCTATTAACGATGAATATATTACCTATCATGGTAATATTGAGGCTACGGTCTCATGGACGGTTTAAGATGTATGCTTGATTTATATATTTCCTGACTAGCAATATGAGGACTTACTTCTGATATTATACTTGTGTTCTGATTTTAACGACTGTTTTATATAACGGTTTTTATTAAACTCTATGAATTCACTCGGCATTCGTTGATATGATTTTTGCATGTTTTTATCTCAGGTGCTTGAAGGTAATCCGGATGGAGATCGACTCTGATGGCCCACATATTATTAAAAATGTTCATTCGATCTATGTTTTGTAAACATAATGACCTGTATAATTTGGGACCTGTTATACACTTTAAAACTTTTTATCGAATGAATGTATGTTAAACCTTGTACAACCATTTTTTATGTGTTGTCTATGATTGGAGTTATTATGCTATCCCGTAACACTCTGAAAGACCCTTCCGCTATACCGATACGAGAATTGAGAGTGTTACACAACCTGTTTGAAATCATCAAAAGCTAGCTGCTGTTGTGCATCAACATCAGCAACAAAAGAGTGAAGAACAGTTTCTACCATGCTACTAGTCTTGGCTTTTGATTCAGGAGTAGTAGTATGTTGGGATGACAAAGTATAGCTTGGGCTACTGGCATAAGACATTGGACTAGAACCCATGGAACTCACAAAGTCAGAGTTAGCAGGAGTATAATAGGAGTCACTCGAGTATCCTCTCACCTGAGACTCAAAGGTTTTGAGATTTATAGAACAAGTCATCAAAAGAGAGATATTCAAGGCCTCCTTGTACTTTTAGAGAGATGAATACCTGATTCCATGAATGAGGCAGAGCTCTAAGAAACCAGGCATTGATGTCTTCATTCTCTGGTTTGGAGCGAAGTTGATTCAGTTGGCCAAGATGAAACTTGTCATAGCCTTGATGAAGACCTTCTGTCTCAGAAATCTTGAATTCTGTAAATTCATCTCTCAGCATTGATCTGCGCATCTTCTTTGATTCCTCATTCCCTCCAAATCTTTCCTTGATCGCATTCCAAATCACTCTAGCATCATCCAAGTGATATAAATCACCCATATGATCATCAGGAAGAGAATGAAGCAAAATAGTTTTTGCTTTTATTTCCTTGTGAACAGCAGTGATTTCTTCATGAGTTTTAGGATCTAGAATGGTGATATTACCATTCTTGTCTCTACCAGTAGTCTTCTTACTATTGTCATTCTAAAAATTTTTCCAAAGGTTTAGATCAGTGTTGGTGATCCAGCACTCCATCTTCATGGCCCATCTATCATACTTTTCCTTCTTTATGAGTGGGAATTTTCCATTTGTATTGGAAACAGTAGCAATGATTTGCTGTGTTGGTTGTGTTGTGGTGGTGCTTGGTTCTCCTGTTTGAGTAGAACTAGAAGCAGACATGATTAGACAAAGATGTTAATAATAAAAAAATGTGGTTCTTCTTGTTCAGAGACTCTCCCAGGCTCTGATACCACTTGTTGGGTCCACTAGATGTGGATCTTGCAGCCTGTTAAGGATGGTGAATGACTTCTGTAATCACAAGTCTATTCACAGAGAGACTCTTAGTGTAATACAAAGTATAAGTGCGGAATACAAATACTATGATCAAGAAGAAACATAATAACTAAATAACTTGATCCTTATTAAGGATTTCTACTATTGATATGAAATGAATAATGGTGAAAGGTGTGCCTAACCCTTCTGCCAATGGGTTCCTTTTATACTACAAGGAAACCGTAATACTACATTACACATAAACGTGTAACTCCTGATTTGCATATCCTTTCCTAACATATCTCATGCATATCCTAACAAACTACTAAGAATAACATTGACTTTCTACTAGGCCAGGAGCACGTGTTGCTCCTACTACTACTAGGACCAGGAGGAACTACATACCTCCTAGTTCATCTATTACAAATATCTATTACATAGGTCCTAACAATCTTCTTTAACCAAATCAACGATCTTTAATCTTCTAGAAGCATGCACCTAACTACTCACAAAAGAAACACACATGTTATTTTTTTCTTTTTGATATTTTTGTGTTAGTTTAAAAATTAGATAAAAAACTACTAAAATAAAAATATTTAAAAATCAAAATTAATTATTTCAATACTAAACACACTATTATAAAATAAAAACTTTTATTTATTTAATTTTTACTAAGATTAATAAAATTTTAAAATTAGAAATAAAATAGTAGAATATGCGAAATGCAAACCGAGACGAGTTACGCGGTAAGGGCGAAACCGTTAGCTTAGTACATTCATGCTCCTAATTGGTCCACGTGGTTTGTTAGTGGATAACTTTGGAGAATGGTAGAAATGGTCCTTGTTGTTTGCAGTTCTTAATTTAAAGCTTGAAACTTTATTAAATCTTCATCCTTAGCCCTCCAAACTTCAATCTTTTGGCACTATTGGTCCTTTGAATTTATCTTTGACTTTTTATTCGATAAATGTCCGTGAATGTTAGTGGATAACTTTGGAGAATGGCAGAAATGGTCCTTGTTGTTTGCATTTCTTGATTTAATGCTTGAAAATTTATTAAATCTTCATCCTTTGCCCTCCAAACTTCAATCATTTGGCACTTTTAGTCCATTGAATTTATCTTTGACTTTTTATTCGATAAATGTCTGTGAAATCCCGTGTTTTCTTCATTTTTGATCTTTTGTACCTATTTCACACAAAAACACAAAACCATGCGTAATTCCGACTTTTAAGATATTAAATACACGTTTTTGTTTGGTTTTTCCTTGTTTTAAGTGGTAAAAGGATAAGTGTTTACACACTTATTAAATCCCCTACACTTGACCACTTTAATGTCCTCATGCAATGCACGATTTTAAAGCACAAATTTACATTTTTCATCATAATTAACCGACCTTGGTCTTTATTATTATATACTATTACTACTACAATAAAAGAGACTTACTAACTTTGAAAGGATCAAAACTTTATAAAAGAAATACAATTTCATTTAATTTATTAACTTTGAAATTGTTTGATGGAAGAAACTTGTAAATAAATCTAAGACTTAAATTAGGGCTTTTGGCGTCATGAATATTTATCACCCTTAAGTTTCACGTTCCCCATACCAAACGTAAAAACGAGATCATTGTTATTATAAGTTAGTAAAGATTACAATTACTCATGTGGTTTAATTACTCAATTTGACCCCCTTATTCCTATGGTGTATCTTTTATATTTTATTTTTGTCTTGGATGATCACGAGGATGCATTTTTAACTTATTTCGATAATTTATTAAGGCCAAAAATAAAAGTAGGACGATTTAATCAATAGTTAGCTAAAGGACAAAATCTTTTAAAACGACTTCTCGAAATCTCATAAAGTTCATATCTTGGCATAACTCGTTTCACGATCTGAGACTTTTCTCGTACCAATATTTGGCATGTACTTCAAACTTCAAATCTTTAGAGACGATCTTGAAATTATGGTCTTCTCTTCATTTTGGTGTACATCTTCATTTGGAGTGAGAGATGCTTTAAACTTTGACCACGACTTCCTCATTTATCCTTGTCTTTATTTAGGACTTTGATATACAATGATCCGCCTCCTTTTCGGAGTTGGATCTACATATCCTCATACCTTGTTAGGGTCTTTTTGGATAGACTTCTCCATGATCTTTATGGGAGTAATTTCTTCTCGTCATGTGTCTTGATCCTTCATATTGATTTGGATTAATGTTCTTCGCATCATCTTAGGATCTTTAGCAAAAAAAAAAGTGAATCCTCATGCCTTGTGAGGGCCTTTTTGGACTCGGATATCCTCATGCCTTGTTAGGGCCTTTTTGGATACGCTAATCTTCGCGTCCTTCTTCAATAATTTATGCCTTGGCTATGAACTCTAATTAATCTCGAGCAACTTTTAAACGATTTTGGGCTAGAAACTAAGTAATTTTTCAAATCATACGACCTTATTTATTGCATTTATTTATGACATGTGATGGGAGAAAAAGCTCATAATTAACTCACATAAGTTCATGAAAGAATACAAAACTTATAATTGATTCTATCATTTCTCGTTCTCCACAATTTAAAATCTCAAGTAATGAGACTCGTGGATGCTAAGCCTAATAAACCAATTAAGGTCCACATGGTTAAGGATACTAGCTAGAGTAAACTCAAATAAGTAAACTCAAGTTGAGTCAAAATATTCACAACGGGCCTAATATATCAAAGGCGTCTAAACTTGTTAAAACCATTTTTTTTATTCATTTTTTTTATTTTTTACTTTATTCATGAAATGGAATATATACATACGATAGTGATGACAAAAGTAAAGTAGATAAAAGATATAAAGAAAAATACTACTAGGCCAAAATATATCAAAAAATTTGAAAAACGTCGAAAAAAATATTAATTTTCCGGTTAAAATGAGGACAAATACATAAAAAAGCCCACTTAACTTCGATAGAAGTCTCCCCTACACTTAATATAAACATTATCCTCAATGTTTAAGCATGTGGAAGTAAACTCCCCTACACTTAGGACATTGAGTACGTTGCATAAATCGAGCAAAGGAAAAGACAACTAATGTGATTACATTTAATCAACTTATTTATATACAAGTATGAATCACAATAGTTTTGATAGAACCGGTATCACGGGTACATGGGATCACGGGTCACGTCAAAAGCACCAAAAGTGGATCATTAAAGCACCTATCCCTGCACAACACCACAAAACACAACCTACTTGGCTCCCCCAACACTTATTGGAAAAGGTGAAAAGGTGGAAATGGGTGAAATCATGTAAAAGCCGAGATTTACAAGGGATAAAAATCTCTGCGTGATAAAGGGTGAAACATAATCATTTAAGGATTACCCTAATAAATTCCACCCGGGTCAAACATATAATTTCCATCACGAAAGGAAATAAACCCCAAGGTGAAGATAACAAACAAGTATAAAAAAGATGGCTTTCCTTTAAGCAAACGTTTCTCACAATTAATGTTAGACATCGGGGGTGAAAAAGTAGGTGTCAAAACACTAAAAGTCGAAACCCTCGGGTCTTTGTTCTCTTTATCATTATAAATGGGTGGGACGGGAGGGAGAGAAGGTAAAGTATCATCGTGTAATAAATCCTCTAGAAAAAGTATATATCCCTCCGTATCAAAACACCCGATATGTACTCCACGGGTGTACCAATATCAAGAACTCATCGATCTCGGGAATGAGAAAACCATCATCATCACTAAAAGTGATATGTGGAAGAGAATCGATGGTAGAATCAAAAGTAATTTGTGAAGAGGCAAATGTAAATTTTTTAAAACTTGAGTTTTCAAAATCAATATGAATATCAAGTTTTAAATCTACATTTGCCTTCTCATCGTTACTATGATCGCAATTAAGCTCATCCGAGAAAACCAATAACAAGGGATCATAAAAAGCATCCTCGTGATGGAATTTCTCAATACTCGGGGTATAAAAATCATCACTAAGGAGTAAAGGATCCGAAAAATCATTAGTATCATTAGCATGTTTTTCAAAAGTCGGTTTTGGTAAAATAGGAGAGTCATCCTCATCCGATCCTAAGGAAGAATTAAAAGTATAGTCGGAATCATATGATAACTCATCTAAATCCAGATTATAGCTATGAGGAGAACCATCCAAATTAGATTCTTCTAAAGGTTCCTTAAGTAAGATGGTAGAAATCTCTAAGAGTATAGGGTCCTCCTCACTAAAAATTAGATTCTTCTAAACTCCACAAACTCCTTAGGTGTATGATCAATTAAGGGTTCTTCTATGGGCAATGTAGGCTCAAGTACAATCTCGGTAATTTCCTCAAAAGGTACGGAAGGAGGAGAGCTAAATTTATCTGTGGGTGTCAACACCGGAGGGGGAGTAAAACTCATGATAATCTTCGGGCCTTGTCTCTCCTTTATTGGCGGAGAGATGGAAGGATCCACAGTGGGAACATCACTACTAGTAGTGGTGTTAACCTCAACAAGAGCTCTCAAAGCTTCTAAATTTCTTCATGAAGGTCATTTATCATCCTCTTTTGTTCCTCAAATATTTCAACTATTTCGTCCATTTGTGTTGGTTGAATTTGAAAATCCCCTTGATTATTACTTTGAAAATTGTTATGATTTTGAAAATCTTCTTGAATTGGAAAGCCTTGATTTAGAAAATCCCATAACACCCTTCATTAATTTGTGGTGGGTCGGAAGTCAACTCAACCGTGAGTCGCTCAATAACTACTTCTTCCTCAAAATCCAGAGGAGAAGAGTCACTAGTCACATGAGAAAGAGGACTAGAAGAATCATCAAAAATAGGGTCATCCGAATCAACACATGGCTCATCACTAACTCTCGGAGTATATGAGAAAAGAGGGCCACTCCTATAGATAACCGTGTTACCGGATACTTTGGCCTTACTCCATACTTGATACTTGTTCTCAATAATCATTAAAGCCTCACTAGTACTCCGAGAGTATAGATTCTCGCTCGTAGCCGTGTTAAGAGACTCTTGATCGGATTGAGTCAACCCGTTATAAAACGAATCAATCAAGTGCAAAGCGGAAAATCCATGATGAGGACAACTACGTACTAAATACTTAAATCTTTCCCAAGCCTCGGTAAACGTTTCACTATCAGACGCTACAAAGTTAGTAATGTCCAACCGATTTTTTCTCGTTTTAGCATACGGGTAAAACTGATTTAAGAATTTTGACTCAAGATCAACCCATGTAAAAATAGATCGTGATGGTTCGTTTTCAAGCCAAGTCCGGGCTTCCCATCAAGGGAAAAAGGAAAAAGGTGTAAATAGATAATGTCTTGTGTCACATTGGTGTATTTGACGGTTTTGGCGTATGAAAGAAAATGACGGATATGAGCGTAAGGATCGTCATCCTCAAATCCATAAAAAGGAAGACCAGATATCAACTTAATCAAATCCGGATTTAGCTCATGATAATCACCCTCGATATCCGGCAAAACGATCGCACCGTTAAGACATCCCTCGTCATGAAACTGCAATTGCTCCAATATCAATCGATCATCCATAGCTATGTCAAAAGCACGATACTCGGGATAGGCTTGACTCGTCACGTTATTATTATTCTTTTCTAGAGAAGAAGAATATGATACACCAAGAGGTATGTGTAACACTCATTTTGGTAAATGGAATGTCACGCGTGATTATGGCGTGTCATCAAAGCATACAAGGAAAAATGTCTTAAACATTACATGACCATAAAGGAAATACCGGAAACAAATATCGGTACCCCAAAGTATAAGCTCATCTCACACAAACATAAGTACTGTAAAGGAAAAGTACCTATCGTTTTGGTAACATGAAAGGAAAACGGCTAAGCATAACGCTCTGTGCACGGATATACAAGCATAGAATGAATAACATAAGCATATACAACATATAGCAGCGGAATTGATTAAGTCCTGGAAAACCTGGTGTAACTTGGTAAAACTGGTTTTATAGTTTGAAAATCCTTATGTTTATCTTATAAAAACGGTTTAACATGTTAACCATTAAGCCAATATAGGTCATGAAATATCATCGTAAATGAATACTTGGAGGGGTGACCTCATCATGCAATTAGAGGGGTTGCCTCTAATTAATATTAGTTTGGGTAGGAGGGATCAGCTCCTTGTGAAGGATGTAAGGCACACACCACATTCACCTGAGTAATCTGCTAAAACATGTAACCTAGGATGCACACATACGCCCCACATGATAACATAATAACAAAATCTGAAAGGGATGCCACGAGCTATCACTCCGCTGTGGTGAAGTCATAACACTTGTGTGTCTAGTGTTATGGTTATGGTACCTCCATAACTAGGTGAAACTGGTCATGCATGTATATTGCTTAGGCATTTAAATTAAATATAAGCAAATCAAAACATATAAAACATATACTGGGAAAATAGTTGGCTGCATACGGGGAATCCTAATAAGGAATGAAAGTCTATATACTGAACCGACGAAGAATCCGTACCTTGTGTCCAGTGAACGAAGAAGACGAACGGAAGATAGTCCTACTTCGATCTCACTAATGCTACATAAATAGTATTCGTGTATAAGTATTCCGATTACCGAGTACGTAACTGGTTTTATATTATGTCTTAGCTTGTTTTATATGTTCGTGTCTTGTTTTATTGATTTTAACTTGATGATGTGTTTATCATGTATTCTGTATATTCTGATTAAGTATTACTTGTATTTCTTGTATTATTATACTTGTTGTCTAATAATAAGTAACTTTCTAAAAATAGCAGGTTTCCTAAAATAGAAAGTTTCAAAAAGTAGAAAGATTCTAAAAGTAGAAAGTTTCCAAAAATAGATTAACTACTTTAAATAGATAAGTTTCGAAAAATAGAAAGTTTCTAAAAATAGTAAGTTTTCTGAAATAGAAAGTTTCCATAATTAGAAATAAGCTGGATTAATAGGCCAATAAGATAAGCTTAAGTTTTACTAATTAAATGTACTAAGTCATGTGATTAATAGTATAGTTTATTAATTATAACATGTTTATTAAATAAACTATATGTTATACGATTTAATTAAATACAATCATGATTTAATTAAATTAAAGTGTATATAATACTTAGGTTAAAACATGTATTAATATTTATATTAATATAACCTTAGTCATGCAAATTAATTAATTATATGTCATGTTTTAATAAATAATTAATTACTATAGTCTAAATTACATAAATAAATACATAGGTAAAAATCATGTATTATTAAATAATAATAATAATAACCTAAGTCTATGTTTTAGTTAAATTAATTATATGCCATGTTAAATTAATTTAATTAACTTCTAAAATAAATATACTAGTAAAACTATTAAACTTGTAAAAATAATAAACCGAACCCATTTATAATTTTTATAAAACATGTCGTGAACCGGTCCGTGACCCGTGAACCGGCCGAACCAAACCCCACCGAAAACAGTGGCAAACCGGCCTAAGCCGGTTGGCCCTGCTCTCGAAAAATCTGCCACCGGCTGCTGCCGGTGGTCTTGTCCTTCCTCGGCCAGCCGCTGACACCACAAGGGCTCCCGCCGACAGTGCGTCGGTTGTCCCTGCTGCCTGCGGTGGTTCTCCCTACTTACCAAAAATAGCCACCGGCTTTAGCCGGTGGTGGGGCTGTGGCTGGCGAGACCTCCCAAAACCACAAGACACCCCCGACGCATGTCCGGGTGTCTTGTTCCCTGCTGTTGACCGAAACCCACCACCACCGAGACATGGGTCTCGGTTGGGGTGCAAACCAACGATGTCGAGAGCCTCGTGGCTCTCGGTTTGTGTGGCGGCTGAACACCAAACCCGAAAACACCCTAATTAATTTTCACCACCATGATTATTAGCATGTTTTAATCTTGTTTTTAAAACCCCCATGATCACATGTTGATAAAAACATAAAAAAAAGTTTAAAAAGAAAGGTTTGTGGATTACCAAAACACATGGAATAGATAGAGGATGAATACACGAACACGCTCTTATGATTTCTTAAATCAAAATCAACCAACCACCCTTTGTTCTTGATGTAGCCGCCGGCCAAGGAGAGCAAGGAGAAGGATTAGGGTTTTTATTTTTCTAAAAATCTTCTGTGAATGAATAATGTTTTTTCATTATTTGTTTACTTAGTAAAAACAAATGGGTTAGGCCCCCTTCTTCCTTCTTTCCGCGGCTTGTATGGCCCACCAAGGGAAACTCGTATCTTTTTCGTGTTCTAATTATTTACGTGTTCTTGTGCTCATAATTACGTTACGTTATTATTAAATATTCGTGTTATTATAAATACTTGTACGTAGTCGTAATAATAATTATGTAAATACATAATTATACGTTCGTGATTCTTACGTTCATGATTTCATGTTCGTGATTCTAATAATTATTGATAATAATTATCGTGCATTAATACATACTTAATACTTATCGTGTAATAACACGTACGTTGTTCTTGTAATTTATATCCGTGAACCATATTCATGTTATAAAATGAAACTTTTAATCTTGTACGTACGATACTAAGGGTACTATTCATGGTAAAAGCATGCGGGTTTTACAACTCTTCCCCCCTAAAGAGAATAATTCGTCCCCGAATTGTAGATAAAGTAAACTGAAAAGAGGAACATACCCGAACTCAAAACTTGAAATGAGGGTAAGAAGTCCGGATAGACTCCTCGGTCTCCCAAGTGGCTTCTCGCTCGATATGGTCTAATAAGTGTGAAAACACTTATCCTTTTACCACTTATTTCTAATAATAACAAGACCAAAACGTGTATTTAATGTCGTAAAAGGAGGAATTATGCGTGGTTTGTGTTTTAAGTGTGTTTTAGGGAAAAAATATGAAAAAGGAAGAAAACACGGGCTTTCACGGGCTTTTATCGAAGAAAAAGACAAAAGACGAAGTCAAAAGATCAAAAGTGCAAGAATAACGAAAGTCAAAGGCCTATTCTGAAGATTTATCGAAGAAAAAGTCAAAAGGCGGAAGTTTAACAAAGTCGAAGAACCAAGTCTAATAAAAGAAGAAAATTAGAAGATAAGTTCAAATTATCATTCGACTAATCCCGAAACAAAGTCAATAAAGACGAGTTAATTAAAAGTATAGAAGACAAGAAGAAAGGGAGAAGACACAAAACCTTCCCCTTCTCCTATATATACCCTCCTAATCCTTCATTAGCAGGGTGTTAGTTAATTAGTCATTATTTTAGTAGGTAATTAGTGTGTTTTTATTTTTCTCTCTCTCTATCTTTTCTTTCAAGATTTCTTAATCTTCATCTTAATCTTGTAACTTTGATTCTTAATCTTCAATTTAATCAAGCTTATTTTATATCTCTCATTCTACCTTTCTTAATCTTGTGGTAATTTAATTAATCATGTAGTTTTCTTAATCAAGTTGATTGTGTGATTTGTTTGTTTAAGTGATTGATCTTATGATTTTGATGTGGTGGATGTTTTAGCTTATTGAGATTGTTGATTTATTAGTGTTTGGTTTGTTTTAAATTAAGTTGATTTGATAGATTAATAGTTTTAATTAAAAGTTGATATTAATAATTTTGATTATTTTGTGTTTTTAAAGTTTTTGATTTGTGGCTTATTTAGTTCTTCTTAAAATTAATTTGGTGTTAGTTTTGGTTAATTGCTTATTTGGTTGTGCTTATTTTTGGCTTATTTTGGGTTTGTACTGTTTCTGTATCTTTCCTATAACTATCTTCGGAAAAGGGTTTAGAAATTCCGACGAATTCCCCTTTCCCCGAATTCAATATTCCGAAGATTTCCATTTAATCTAAATTTGTTCATTTATCCGAAATTAACAACTTTTTCCAAAATACCACTCATTCCGAAAAAACTATTTATTCCGAAAAAGTTGTATTCTGAAGATTTTCTGATATTTCGAAATTCTTTCTTTTACCGAAAAAGTGTTTATTTTGAATATCTTTGTTCATTCCGAAAATACTCCATTATTCCGAAAAACCTTCCTTATCCGAAAACAACCCTATATTCCGAATATCTTTGTTATTCCGAAAATACTCTGTTATCCGAAATTCTTGTTTATTCCGAAAATCATCCCTTTTCCGAAAACAGTGGTTTATTCCGAAATTTTTCCTCATTCCGAAGAAGTTGTATTTTTCTGAATTTAACTAATATTCCGAAGATAACTCATTTATCCGAAAAGAGATGATATTCCGAAAAAGATCATTTATTCTGAAAAAGGGGTGTTACTCCGAAAAAGATATGATTATCCGAAGATAGTAGTTATTCCTAACTTGTTGATTTTTCTAGAGATTCAGAGATCAGTTTACCCAGTTAATCAAGGTTAGATTTATCAGTTATTTTTATGTATTTATCTTTTATGTTTACAAGTAGATTACACAACCAAAGCTCCCCCTTTTAGTGACCATCACCAATAATTCCACTTTTAACCGTGATCAACTCGATTAGATACCGAGAACGATTGAGTACATATATGCAAAATCTCCATATTAAATGGCGCCACTGCTGGCTCTTTTTGTAAAGATTAACGGTTTTTACTGAGAAAAATTGGATTTTGGGATCCGTTCTTTTGGGAACGTTATTTTCAAGCATAAAAATTTCAAAAAAATATAAAATTTTCAAAAATCCAAAAAAATAAGAAAGATAAAAAACCAAAAATATTGTATTTCATTTTAGTGTATGCGTACACGATCTACGTCTTATTCTGAGCCCGAGACTCGTAGAGACTTAGATATGGCCGGTGTGCATAATAATAATAACCCACCTCACCCCATTTTGAATAATAACAACAACAACAACCATGTTCCTCCACCCGACCTTCGAACGATGGAGGAGCTATGTCAACAAACCATGAACGAACATGGAGGACCGATTGCGTCGATGCAAATCACGGCTCCTGAATTTTCGTTAAAGCATCACATGATCCAACAATTTCAAAACGCTTGTCCATTTCGCGAATTACCGGATGATGATGCCAACAAACACCTCGATAAATTCATAACCGTCACTCAAAGCATGAAATTGGCCGGTGTTTCCATGGATTTTCTTCGCCTTCACCTTTTTCCACAAACTTTATCCCACCATGCCGAAAAATGGTTTGATCGTCTTCCCAAAAACTCAATTCATATATGGGACAAAATGACTCAAAAACTTTTGTCGCGCTACTTTCCACCATCCATGGTCACTAGTCTTCGCAATCAAATTAGTGGTTTCACTCAAGAACCTGATGAGTCGCTTTTCGATGCCTGGGAATGTTATAATGTCTTGATCGATCGTTGTCCGAACCATAATATGCTCCACGTCACTTTGATTGATACTTTTTACAATGGTTTAACTTTTCGTGATCGTGATACGATTAATGCTGCCACCGGTGGTACATTCATGAAGAGAAGACCCGAGGAGTGTAGAGAGCTTATAGAGAACATGACCACTCATCAAAAAAATTGGGATTCATCCGCATCTTCAAGAAATCACCCAAGGGCCAATGTTTCTTCTACTTCATCAAACCCCGAGATAACCCAACTCACCCGCCAAATAGCTGAGATGAACAAAAATTTCTTAACCATGGCTACAAACCAATTTCAACAAATTAAAGCTGTCACACCTTCTTATGAGATTTGCGGGGGTTCTTATTCATACACCGATTGTCCTTCTACTCATGAAAATCCGGAAAACGTGTATGCTGCTAACGGTAATTTTTCCACGGGAGGCTATCAAGCTCGTCCTCAAGGTGACCGCAATTTGCTAAGTTATTGTTCAAACAACTTCTTTCACCACCCGGTTTTCCTCCGCAAAACCAAAACAACTTTAGTCGCAACAATCAAAACCAAACTCAAGCTCCCAATCAATATGAAACCCAAAGAAACCAATATCCACCTCAAGGAAATAATCAAGTTTATCAACAAACCACTTATCAACCACCCTCTTACCAAGTTCCCCCTCCCAACCTACCCGCAGCATACCATCAAGTGGTTTAAACGTACATGAGGACTAATGATGCGCTGGTGAGAATCTTCAGAGTCAAATCATCAACTTGAAAGGTGACGTGGCGAAACAAGGGAATGATCTTCGAGCCGAGCTTAGGAATGACATGCGAAACTCTTTAAGCAGTCAAACGAATGACTTAAGGGATATGATGGCTAGTTTCTTCCCAAGTAGTCAACCCTCTAGTTCGGGTTCTCTTCCGAGTAACACCGTTGCTAATCCAAGAGGGGAGATGAAAGAAATCACCACTCGAAGTGGAAAAGGTTTAAAGGAACCCGAGATTCCTACACCTACACTGGTGATTGTGACAAAGGATAACGAGCCCCATTCACCAATTCCTCCACCTTCTATTTCTGCCCCTCCACCACCCAAGGATGTGAGTGAGATATCCATTCCAAAGCCTTCCTCTCATCCCGACATACCTTACACTTCAAGGTTGAGGAAAGAGAAGTTGAAGAACAAAGATGATATTCAAGTTTCGAACATTCTTAAAATGTTTAAACAATTGAATTTCAATATCTCCTTTGCCGAGGCTCTCGCTCACATGACGAAATATGCTAAAATATTTAAGGATCTTCTTAGTGATAAGGAAAAGCTTCTTAATATTCTCAGACCCAACTTAATGAGAATTGCTACGCGGTTCTCTTATGGAAATTAACAACCAAACTTGGTGATCCATTTCGCTTTCTCATTCCTTGCAACTTCCCTGGGGTAGAGAATTGTTTGGCCCTAGCTGATCTAGGTGCTAGTATCAACTTAATGCCATTAAGTGTTTGGAAACAATTATCTCTACCCGAGATAGTCCCCACACGAATGACATTGGAATTAGCTAACCGTACGGTTGCTTATCCGGTGGGGATGGCCGAAGATGTCTTCGTCGGTGTCGACAAATTCACCTTTCCGGTGTATTTTGTTGTCGTTGACTACAAGCTGGATCCCCGTGTTCCATTAATCGTTGGACGTCCATTCTTAAGGACCGGTCGCACTCTTAGTGATGTAGTCGCGGACGAATTAATCATGAGAGTTGGTGACGATAAAATCGTCTTCAACATGGGTAAACTTTCTAAGCAACCCTATGAACACGAGAGCGTTAATTTCATTGACCTACTTTATGAGGCTTGTGAAGAACATTTCAAAGACGCTTGTAAAAGTGGTTTTTCTTCTCTACCCATTGTTGAGACTCTTGCCTCTATTGCTCCCTCATTGACTCCATTTGGAGAAAGTGACTTCCTTTTGAAAGAATTTGAAGCAACTTTAGGGGATGTGGACTTAAAATATGACGATTCTCCCACCGATTGGGATGAAGATATTCGTACCATTGAGAAATTTCTCAATGAGGATAATATTTCTCCACCTTCTCCTATGGAAATCATAAACGATGATCCGAATTTGACTAAACCTTCCATCGACAATACTCCGGATTTAGAGCTTAAGGATTTACCGTCTCATCTCGAATACGTTTTCCTTGAAGACAATAAGAAGTTATCCGTCATCATTACAAAGGACTTACAAGAGGATGAAGAATATCGACTTATCGATGTGCTGAAAACTCATAAGAAAGCAATTGGTTGGAAAATTTCCGACATCCGCGGAATTGATCCTAACTTTTGTACTCATAAGATTCTCATGGAAGATGACTTTAAACCCGCAATCCAAAGCCAAAGAAGGGTTAATCCTAAAATTCATGACGTCATCAAGAAATAAGTTATCAAACTTCTAGATGCCGAAATGATTTACCCTATTTTGGATTCGCCATGGGTTAGTCCCGTCCATTGTGTGCCTAAGAAAGGCAGAATAACCGTTGTAACCAATGAAAACAACAAGTTAATTCCTACTCGACTTGTCACGGGTTGGAGAGTTTGCATAGACTATCGCAAGCTCAATGATGCCACTCGTAAGGATCATTTCCCTCTTCCTTTCATGGATCAAATGCTCGAGCGTTTAGCGGGTAATGACTACTATTGCTTCTTAGACGGTTTCTCCAGGTATTTTCAAATTCCCATCGATCCAAAAGACCAAGAGAAAACCACATTCACTTGTCGTTATGGAACATTAGCTTACAAACAAATGCCTTTCGGCTTATGCAATGCTCCCGGGACTTTCAAAAGGTGTATGATGGCTATATTCCATGATATGGTTGAAGACACTATGTAAGTCTTTATGGATGATTTCTCGGCCTATGGTGATTCTTTCTCTACTTTCCTTGCCAATTTAGACACTCGTCTCGTTCTTAATTGGGAAAAATGCCATTTCATGGTAAAAGAAGGCATTGTTCTTGGTCATAAAACTTGCAAAGACGGTCTTGAAGTCGACCGTGCTAAAGTTGATGTGATTGCTAAATTACCTCCACCTTCAACCGTGAAGGGTGTGAGAAGTTTTCTTGGTCATGCGGGCTTCTATCGTCGATTCATTCAATATTTTTCTAAGATCGCTCGCCCGATGACCCACCTCTTGGAAAAAGATACTCCTTTTATCTTTTCTAAAGAGTGTATCGAATCTTTCGATATTCTTAAGGATAAATTAACTAAGGCACCGGTCTTAGTTACCCCTAATTGGGAGTTACCTTTTGAATTGATGTGTGATGCTAGCGACTTTGCTACTAGAGCGGTTTTGGGACAAAGAATCAATAAACATTTCCAGCCAATCCATTACGCTATCAAGACAATGGCGGGGGCTCAATTGCATTATACCTCTACCGAAAAAGAGCTTTTAGCTGTAGTGTATGCTTTTGAAAAATCCCGCCCCTATCTTGTCCTTTCCACCACCATTGTCTATACCGATCATTCCACGTTGAAGTACCTGTTAACAAAACAAGATTCCAAACCAAGACTTCTTCGTTCGGTTTTACTCCTTGAAGAATTCAAAATTGAAATTCGTGACAAAAAGGGAGCGGAAAACCTAGCCGCGGATCATCCTAGTAGAAACGAGGATCCTTATCAAAGGGAGCTCCCAAATCAAGAGATTTATGAATCTTTTTTTCTTTTGAGGCCTTGATGTCTATTAACTCCAATCTTGATGAGACCCCATGGTTTGCGGACTTTGCAAACTACTTGGCGGGTGGAATTCTCATCGAAGGGTTATCGTCCCAGCAAAAGAAGAAATTCTTCAAGGATGTGAAAACTTACTATTGGGACGACCCTCATCTCTTCAAACAATGTGCTGACTTGATCCTTCGTCGATGTGTTGACGAGCCCGCAACTTTACAAATCTTGGAAGCTTGCCATAAAGGACCAACCGGTGGTCACTTTGGTCCTAATTACACCGCGAAGAAAGTTTTTGATTAAGGATTCTAATGCCCCACCATTTATCGTGATGCACACG
The DNA here is from genome assembly GCA_025667525.1 of Glebionis coronaria. Taxonomy (NCBI): domain Eukaryota; kingdom Viridiplantae; phylum Streptophyta; class Magnoliopsida; order Asterales; family Asteraceae; genus Glebionis; species Glebionis coronaria. The sequence goes on from CM046874.1 coordinate 383,561,966, forward strand.
AAATGGTTAACCATTGTGAGGCTTGCCAAAGACAAGGCACGATCACACATAAAGATGAGATGCCTCAAAATTTCGTCCAAGAGTGTGAAATCTTTGACGTATGGGGCATCGACTTTATGGGGCCATTTCCATCATCCAAAGGGAACAAGTACATCCTCGTAGCCATTGACTATGTATCAAAATGGGTTGAAGCAAAGGCTTTACATACTAACGATGCGAGGGTGGTTGTGAACTTTTTGAAACAACTATTTGCTCGATTCGGTGTTCCTCGTGCTATCATCAGTGATCGCGAGACTCATTTTTGCAATGATCAATTTGCTCGAGTCATGGCTATGTATGGTGTCACTCACCGTCTTTCCACCGCTTATCATCCACAAACAAATGGTCAAGCCGAGATTTCTAACCGTGGACTTAAGAGAATCTTAGAGCGAACAGTGGGAGAGCATCGTGCCTCATGGGCCGATAAGTTAGATGATGCTTTGTGGGCTTTCCGTACCGCATATAAGACACCTATTGGTTGCACTCCATATCGTCTTGTGTACGGAAAGGCATGCCACCTCACCATTGAGTTGGAGCATAAGGCTTATTGGGCCTTGAAATGGGCTAATTTAGATATCAACAAAGCCGGTGATCTAAGGAAGATCCAACTCAATGAACTTAATGAACTTAGGAATGAAGCTTATTGTCACACTCCCAAAATATCAGAGTATAATGGCAACAAGGGAGTGGTGACGTCATGATTATCATACACACACAGTTACAAAGAACGACCTCTAGATGAGACGTTCGGAAAATAGATCACTTGTAATTAATAAAATAAAATAGTTTTGACATAGCGCGGAAGCATAAATCTGGTCACAGTTACAAAACATAGTTTTCCAAATAGTACAAATGATCTTTGTTTCAATAGAAATGACGGCAATGCATGAGACCTCACTTAGCATCTTCCTTCTTAATACCTGAGAAAAACATTGCTAAAGCGTCAACATAAAGTTGGTGAGTTCATAGGTTTAGTTAATTTGAAATGTTTAATGAACCACAAGATTTTCCCAAAAGTGATGACAATATAACAAATACAAAGTCATCCTAAAAGTATTTATTACAGTCTAAGCTCGTGACACCGAAGCGTTAACAACACCGGTAGTATAATCATATAAATGTAGCCAACCGGATGCCTAAACCCACGACATCCTATCTCAGACTCAAATGAAACTATGCCCGCTTGTCCCCTTGTTGGACAAGACACACAGGGACGTCAATCCCGATAGATCTATCCATAACATTCGCGCTTACACAAAGTAATTAACGGTTCACGATTCACGGGCCAAAGCAACTGGGTTTTTAGTGGGACTTAGACTAATATATAAATCAGTATGTTGCACTTATGTTCATACGTTAAATCAAGCAATGTCTCACCCCGAAAAGCAGTAAAAACAGTTAAACGTGGGTCTATAAACTCACCTCGTAAATCAGCAAAGTGACAAATGGTAAAGGTAGCTCGAGAGTACGGTTACGCTAGCCGCGACCTATTTAATTATAAGGATCGTGTTACGACATTAAAAATTATACTAATAAAAAGACACGACATCTTAGTTGTGCTTGACAATACTTTACGTTTACGGAAAAACACGATACATAAAAGTCGGGTATTAAACAATCGAGATTTACGGGCTAAATAATACCTTTAAATTAAACAATTTCGTTTTTGGGCCTTAAGTAACCCAATGCACCCAACTGGCCCAACAATAACCCAAATTACCCACCCAATGGTCGGCCCATTGGCCATTTGACCCGGCCCGGCCCAAGGCGATACAAACAAGGGAGAAAGGGGTTAATACGTGTTTTATTCCTCACAAAACCCCAAAAACACTCAGTCTATCTCTCTCTCTTCTCTCGAAAACACTCCCACCGCCCCTTTTCTCTCTCTCTCTAAAAACAGATCGGATCTAGTCCATTCCCATGGCTAAGATGGTTTCGAGATTAATAACATCAATTATTTGTGATGGTTTATGGTGATTAAACACGCGTGGGATGTGGGGTTTCATCCCCACATCAAACCGATTGGATTTCGAGGCGTTTCCCAGGAGAATAAATGATAGATTCTTCAATCAAAGATAAGTTTTACATCCTTTTTCCTTTTAATTAGATGGTCTATTGATTTTCGTTTATAAAAAGGATTTATGGTTTTAAAACGTTCGTATAAACAAGCTGTGAATAATATTCGAATTAGGGTTTCGAAAATAATTGGGGGTTTTTCTAAATCTCATGTTTAATAACAATTAATTAACGTTTTCTATCATAAAAACATGTTAATTTCAACATATAGCCGATTTGTAAAAATTAGGGTTTCGGTCAAATTTGGGGGTTTATTCATATCTCGGTTTCAATTAAATTAATTAATTAATTCGGGTTTGGATTGGGTCTAATTAGGGTTTAAATTAATAAAATGAAATTAGGGTTTATAGAAATTGTGGGTTTTTGTACACGGTTGATTATTTGTAATTAAATAACGTTTTTGGAATATATAATGTATTAATTTCGTAAATAAAAAGGTTTACAATTTTTAGGGTTTCGGATTAATAAGGGGGTTTTATACCCGCGGCTTATTTGAGGGTTTGGTGATGTTTCTGTAAAATGAAGTAGATAAATTTTGGGTTATGGTTACTTTTGAGTGGTAAAGGTTTCGGCAGAAACAAAGGGTCTTGGTTTGGTCTCGGTTTGGTGTCGGTTTGGTCTCGGTTTGGTCTCGGTTTGGTCGTGACAGAAATAATGTTAAAGATATGGTATTGGGGTCTCGGTTTGGTCTTGACAGAAAATAATGGGGTTGTGGTCAAAGTCCAAGTTAAAAATGCTATGATTTATCTTCATATTTTTTGATTAAAACCGAACCGTAACAATGACTAACACATTTGTTTTATTTTCGCAGGTTTGATTACAAATGACGAGCACAACTAGGACTTGTACAGAAAAATAAAGAGGTGATTAAAAGACTCACAAAGGATGTTTCGTTTCGGTTTGCAGGTGTGGACGAGAAGGGATGGATCGGCTTTGACACTACTCTTTACTTTCACCCAGGATTTGTATTTGAAACTTGTCCAGGAACAATTTTTTTTAATAATTTGGACTGTGGATAATATTTGTGTTATGTTTGGACATTGGATAATTTTGGGCTGTATTTAACTTGTATTATTAGTTTAGGGTTAGACTAAAGCTGGAAATGGTATGCTTGTGATGTACCCATTTTGGGTAAACTTGGCATGTTTGCTGGATTGTAGTGTTTAGTGGGTGAATAAACAATGTAATCAAGACCATGACTGAATATTGACTCTTGTTGAACAAGTTTTGGAATAAAAGTAAATAAAAGTTCACAATTTAAATTCTTGTACAATTTGTATCATTGTACCATGCGGCCCAGATTTGTCAACTGTCCAAGTTTTAGACGCGAAAACAAAATATGAACAACTTGATAACAAATCGACACACGACTTGAATCAAAGACGGATATGCGTGATCTCGAGGGATTCAACAATATAATTCAAATAGACACACGGCAAATGCATAATACGTTAGATAACTCGTACGTTTCATTCATAAACTAATAGACGCGAAAACTCGAGTTGTTACATTCGCTCTCCCTAAAGAGGTCTTTGTCCGCAAAGCAAAGTAAATAATACATTTATATCGACACCTCATTGGTAAATAATTAAGGTACTCCACTATATGAAGAATTAAAGATGAAAATTTGACGGATGTCACAGTATTCCCATGTTTTAGAGATTTCGTCACGAAATCAAGACGTTGTTGTAGTAGGATGATTAGCGAAAAGATGAGGATACTTGCTCTTGAATTGATCTTCACGTTCCCACGTGTATTCTGGACCTCTATGCGCATTCCATCGGATTTTTACAATAGGTATACGACTTTGTTTGAGCTGTTTGACTTGACGGTCCATAACTTCTCCCGGTTCTTCTACAAAGTTGAGTTTGTCGTCGAGTTGAATCTCTTCTAAAGGAATAACGAGTGTCTCGTCGGCTAAACATTTCTTCAGATTGCAAATGTGGAACACATTATGCACTCGGCTAAGTTCTTGAGGTAATTCCAAACGATAGGCTATGGGGCCAATCCTCTCTATGATCCTGAATGGTCCAATATAACGATGATTCAACTTTCCACGCTTTCCAAAGCGAATCACACCCTTCCAAGGTGAGACCTTCAACATGACTCTATCGCCAACTTCAAACTCAAGGGGTTTACGTCTCATGTCGGCATAACTCTTTTGTCGATCTCTTGCGGCTTGCATACGGCTCTTAATCTTAAAGATCTTCTCAGTAGTCTCGTGTATGATCTCGGGTCCAGTGAGTTGTGCTTCACCAACCTCTGCCCAACACACGGGTGAACGACACTTTCTACCATACAATGCTTCGAACGGTGCTGCCTTAATGCTAGTGTGATAAATATTGTTGTATGAGAACTCCACCAGAGGTAGGTGTCTATCCCATCTATTTCCGAAGTCGATCACACAAGCTCTCAACATATCTTCTAAGGTTTGAATGGTCCTTTCACTTTGACCGTTAGTTTGGGGATGATACGCAGTGCTCATATCCAACTGCGTTCCCAATGCCTTCTGCAGCGACTTCCAAAAATGCGAAGTAAATCGGCTATCTCGGTCGGAGATTAAGACACAGGCACACCATGCCTCATGACTACTTCCTCCAAGTATGTTCTTGCTAACTTATCCATTCCACCGGTCTCCTTGATTGGTATGAAATGAGCCGATTTGGTGAGTCGGTCGAAGATTACCCAAATGGTGTCAAATCCGACTGAGGTTTTAGGTAGCTTCGTAATGAAATCCATAGTGATCCTTTCCCACTTCCATTCTGGCAGTTCGGGTTGGACCAACAATCCTGATGGTTTCATATGTTCGGCCTTGACCTTGGCACAAGTCAAGCACTTGCTAACGTATGTAGCAATGTCCGCCTTCATGTTCGGCCACCAATACAACATCTTCAGATCATGATACATTTTGTCAGATCCCGGATGTATGGAGTATTTTGACTTACGCGACTCATGCATAATCAAAGGTCGTAGGTCACCATGGCACGGTAACCAACTCCTATTATCAAGGCACAACATTCCATCCGAGCGAGCTTCTAACTTCTTTATCATGCCTTCAACATCTTCAGTCTTGAGAATTTCTTCCTCGACTGCTTCTTTCTGAGCCTTGAGAATTAAGGATGGAAGGTCTAAGTCAATGGTCATCACCAAGGCCTTCACCCTAAGAACTCTCTCCTTTCAACTCAAAGCGTCAGCCACGACATTTGCCTAGCCCAGTTGATAACGGATCTCGCAATCGTAATCACTGAGCAACTCTAGCCAACGTCGTTGTCTCATGTTGAGTTCTTTTTGATTCAAAATGTGTTGTAGACTCTTATGATCAGTGAATACAACACACTTAGTACCATAAAGGTAGTGTCTCCAAATCTTCAGGGAAAACACCACTGCTCCCAACTCTAGGTCATGAGTTGTGTAGTTCTTCTCGTGCACTTTTAGTTGTCTTGATATGTAAGCAATGACCTTAGTCCTTTGCATCAGTACCGCACCTAACCCTTTTATGGATGCATCACAATACACCACAAAGTCTTCATTACCCTCAGGTAGGGCTAGTATAGGTTCTTCACACAACATCTGCTTCAATGTCTGGAATGCCAGATCTTGATCCTCTTTCCACTCAAACTTCTTGTCTTTTTGAGTTAACTCCGTCATTGGTTTAGCTATCTTGGAGAAACCTTCAATGAATCTCCTATAGTAACCAGCAAGACCTAAAAATTGGCGGATCTCCGTGGGTGTTGTTGGGGTCGCCCAATCCTTCACGGCCTCGATCTTAGCAGCATCAACGTGAATACCACTGCTATCGATTACATGCCCAAGGAATTGCACCGTGTTTCTCCAAAACTCACATTTGGAAAACTTTGCATATAACTTCTCCTTCCTTAGCAGCTCTAGTATGGTCTTCAAATGTTCCTTGTGTTCTTCTTCATTACGAGAGTAGATGAGAATATCATCGATAAATACAATCACAAACTTGCCCAAGTATGGTTTGCAAACTCGGTTCATGAGATCCATGAATACCGCAGGCGCGTTTGTCAAACCGAAAGGCATAACTTGGAACTCGTAGTGTCTGTACCGGGTTCTAAAAGCCGTCTTATGAACGTCTTCCTCTCTAACCCTTAGCTGATGATATCCTGACCTTAAATCGATCTTCGAGTATATGCTAGATCCTTGCAATTGGTCGAAAAGATCGTCAATTCTTGGCAATGGGTAACGGTTCTTTATCGTCAGCTTATTCAATTCTCGGTAATCGATACACATCCTAAAGGATCCATCTTTCTTTTTGACAAATAGGACCGGTGCTCCCCAAGGTGAGGAACTCGGCCTAATGAAACCTTTGTCAGAAAGTTCCTTTATTTGTTCAGCTAACTCTGTCATCTCGGCTGGTGCTAAGCGGTATGGGGCTCTAGCAACAGGCGCGGCTCCTGGTGTAAGTTCTATGTGAAACTCCACTTGCCGTGCTGGTGGTAATCCTGGTAAATCCTCTCGGAATACGTCTGGAAAGTCTCTAACGATCGGTACATCTTCCACTTTCTTTTCGTGATCTTCTTCTCCTTCCTTTTGTGTTATTTAAACCAAGAATAATGGACATCCCTTCTCAATGTATCTTTGGGTTCTAATACATGAGATGACTTCCAGTCTTGATCCATTCTTCACTCCACTTCTTTCGCCTTGTATGATGAGTACATCGTTTCCATAAGGAACACAGACGCACTTCTCATGACATACAATTTCCGCGTGATGCTTCGACATCCAATCCATTCCAATGATGACATCAAAACTTCCCAATTCTATGGGGAGTAAGTCGATACTGAACGAACGATCTTGTAACCTTATACAACATCCTTTCAGAATAGCGTCGGTGGTTACTGACTTCCCATCAGCTAATTCTACATTATACTTAACATCTAACGCAGTAGGGGTAATATTTAGGCGTTCACTAAATACAGATGACACAAAACTCCTATCCGCACCAGAATCAAATAGTACTGAAGCATAGTTGTTATTAACTAGAAACGTACCAGTCACAACATTGTTGTCCTGCACCGCAGCTTCAGCACAGAGATGATACACTTTGCTAGGTGCCGTGAATCCTCCAGGAGTACTAGTTGTGGCTCGGTTATTCCCTCCCCGGTTCCCTTGATTCTGCTTTTGGTTTCCTTGGTTGTGATTCTGATTGCCTCGAATCTGGTTACCACGACCTTGGTTCCCACCGCTTGGACACTTGTTCTTGTAGTGACCTTTCTCTCCACATCCAAAGCAAGTGACATTTGCTCCTTGGCCACCCTGTGTTCCAGGTCCTCTTTGGTTAGTAGGACGAGGTGGTGCTCGACATTCCTTTGCCTTATGTCTGGCCTTCCCACAGTTGTAGCACGTTGGGGGACATGCTCCTTCGTGGTGTCGGCCACACTTTCCACAGAAAGGAAGTCTTCCAGCGTAGTTTCCAGTATTACCTTGTCCAGCAGTAAACACCCTTGCTACTTCTTGTCGCTTGTTCTGGTTGTAGTTGTTTGTGTTGTTGCTGTTATTGGTATTGTTGGTATTGTTGTTGTAGTGGTTGCCAGACCACTTCCTCTTATCCCCAGTATTTTCTCCCAACTCTTGTACCACTTGGTACATCAGACTCTGTGCCATATCGATTGCCTCGTGCAAATCAGTTGGCTTGGATGAAGTCACATTCCCTTTGATGCTCAAAGGTAGTCCTTCAATGTATCGCTCCAACAATCGGTCATCGTTGGGCACCATTTCGGGACCTAACAAGATCAGCTCTTGAAAGCGCTGATTGTAAGCAGTAAGAGCGGTACCCTTGACCTTCAGGTTCCACAGCTCAACCTCCATCTGCTTGACTTCATTTCGTGGGCAGTATTTCCTCACAAACATAGCTTTAAACTCACTCCAGGGCGTCGCTTGGGCAACGTCAATGGTCACTACACGAGCATAGACGTTCCACCAAGTCAAAGCACCATCCACTAACGTGCTTGACGCAAACTTTACCTTATCAGCTTCAGCAACATTGCTAATCCCAAATTGGGATTCCAACTTCTCAAACCATCTGGTCAAACCTACTGCTCCTTCAGTACCGCGGAAACTTACTTGCATAACTGCACGAAATTCCTTGTAGGTACAAGTCCGTGCAATGGCATTAGTAGCTCCTTGGTTGGTCTCCTCCTGTGTGCTTGCTGTACGATTTGCTTCAGCTGTTGCGAGTGCCTCGGCCACCCGTTCGGCGATCATTTGACTTAGCATGACGGGATCAATTCCACCGGTAGTAGCTGGTGGATTCTGTGTCTCAGATCTTCTAACTGGCGCCATAATCTAAAATGGTAATAGGACAATGAGTTTTGCCAGACATAACATGCATGGCACGCACAATAAAAATATGAAATGCTCCATGGTATAATACATAATATATAATGATCTCAAAAGTTTTGTAACCCATAATATCATTCATAGAATTGTTTTGTAATACATCATAATTTGGTCATACATAATAAAGAAAAAGAAAATGCCAACTAGTTGAGATAAACTTCAAAGCTTAGTGGTCGTACAACAATAAGTCAATGGTACAGGGTAAATCTAACTAGTGCCCTCACGGTGCTGATGAAGCTCTCTCTCCAACTCTGCTAACCTCCTCTCAACCACGATCTCACGAGCCTGGGAATCTCTAAGTCTAACGTCGGTATCATAACAAGCGGCTCTAAACCTCTTATCCAAGTCTGCAACAGGGTCCTCCACAGGTGCCTCTAGTCCGCCTGTCTCAACCAATGGCTCTACTCCCCAACGGGTCATCAGGCTCTCGATCTCCTCAAGACGAGCATTCGGCATGGTATCTATCTGATCAAGAACAGCATGGAGTTGTCCTCGTAGACGGGTCACACAAACCGTCAATACTGTCTCATCCCTAACTGGACTCTTCTTTGCCAGTGCCTCCAGCTTATCCTGCACCTCATTATACTCCTCACCCAAAGCCTCTACAGCATCCTCCAACCTGTTTAAACGAGTCGTCACACATCCATCTGCTGCCCCAAGCATCACCACTGTCGATGTAGCTCTCCTAGGAAGAGGATTCGTAGCTCTCGGCCCAGTAGAGATGCCAACATCAGCAAGCATCTCCTGGTACACAGCAGGTACAGTCTCTGGTGGTGGTAGTAGTAGTGACACCTCTGGAACAGGACTGGCAGGTGTGCGGGCTGCATGCTTGTCAGTGGCAGTGAAGGGTATGAGGGGTCGGTAAGGTGAAAGTGGTGGTCGGGCAGCTCTCCCACGAAGACGTCGCCTAACTTAGTAGAAAGGCAGAGTACATGTCAGTCCTCTCCCCATCGTCTTCAGATGAAGATGAGGAAATGTGTGCGAGGGAAACCTCAGGAGTAGCAGCATATGTAGTAGGAGGGTCCTCAGTGTCAGTGACCTCCATGGGTTCACCTTCCCCATCGGTGAACTCCATATCATCATCCTCTGTCTCCTCTATCGACTCATCCCTAGTGACTGATGCCTGTCCTGGTGACTGCACCACATCAGCGGCTAGGTCATCCTCTCCTCCGCCTTTTAGGCTAAGTACGTCATCAGCTGATGCATCAGGGATACGGATCGGTGAACGATGAACCTCCTCAGTCTCTCTCTCAGTCTCTTCGTCTGAAATCATCCGGTACCACGGATATCCTGATGGTGATCCTCTAGGTAGTCCTACTGATGAACTGATAGTCGACTGTGAACTGCGGTTGTAGTATGCTCCTATAGACGTGGAATCATCAGAAGAAGACATCGCTGTAACATAAACAAAATAAATGTGTGTAAATACCTCATATAATTAGTCCGTAAAAAGGGACATTAACATAACATAGCAATCATTGTTGAACCCACATGTATCCCATATAACATAATTCAGATTTTGTTGTTGCACATGTAACCCATGTAAATATACCTCGTAACTGTTAAATCACATGTATCCCATTTATTACTTATATATATCCATGTATATATATACTTAATACTTACAATCCGTATGATAATCGATTAAACACATAGCAGTTATAGTCTAGAGTTACTAAATGCAACCTAGTTCTCTATAACCATGGCTCTGATACCAATCTGTCACACTCCCAAAATATCAGAGTATAATTGCAACAAGGGAGTGGTGACGTCATGATTATCATACACACACAGTTACAAAGAACGACCTCTAGATGAGACGTTCGGAAAATAGATCACTTGTAATTAATAAAATAAAATAGTTTTGACATAGCGCGGAAGCATAAATCTGGTCACAGTTACAAAACATAGTTTTCCAAATAGTACAAATGATCTTTGTTTCAATAGAAATGACGGCAATGCATGAGACTTCACTTAGCATCTTCCTTCTTAATACCTGAGAAAAACATTGCTAAAGCGTCAACATAAAGTTGGTGAGTTCATAGGTTTAGTTAATTTGAAATGTTTAATGAACCACAAGATTTTCCCAAAAGTGATGACAATATAACAAATAGAAAGTCATCCTAAAAGTATTTATTACAGTCTAAGCTCGTGACACCGAAGCGTTAACAACACTGGTAGTATAATCATATAAATGTAGCCCAACCGGATGCCTAAACCCACAACATCCTATCTCAGACTCAAGTGAAACTGTGCCCGCTTGTCCCCTTGTTGGACAAGACAGACAGGGACGTCAATCCCGATAGATCTATCCATAACATTCGCGCTTACACAAAGTAATTAACGGTTCACAATTCACGGGCCAAAGCAACTGGGTTTTTAGTGGGACTTAGACTAATATATAAATCAGTAAATGCACTTGTGTTCATACGTTAAATCAAGCAATTTCTCACCCCAAAAAGCAGTAAAAACAGTTAAACGTGGGGCTATAAACTCACCTCGTAAATCAGCAAAGTGACAAATGGTAAAGGTAGCTCGAGAGTACGGTTACGCTAGCCGCGACCTATTTAATTATAAGGATCGTGTTACGACATTAAAAATTATACTAATAAAAAGACACGACATCTTAGTTGTGCTTGACAATACTTTACGTTTACGGAAAAACACGATACATAAAATTTGGGTATTAAACAATCGATATTTACGGTCTAAATAATACCTTTAAATTAAACAATTTCGTTTTTGGGCCTTAAGTAACCCAATGCACCCAACTGGCCCAACAATAACCCAAATTACCCACCCAATGGTCGGCCCATTGGCCATTTGACCCGGCCCGGCCCAAGGCGATACAAACAAGGGAGAAAGGGGTTAATACGTGTTTTATTCCTCACAAAACCCCAAAACACTCAGTCTATCTCTCTCTCTTCTCTCGAAAACACTCCCACCGCCCCTTTTCTCTCTCTCTCTAAAAATAGATCGGATCTAGTCCATTCCCATGGCTAAGATGGTTTCCAGATTAATAACATCAATTATTTGTGATGGTTTATGGTGATTAAACACGCGTGGGATGTGGGGTTTCATCCCCACATCAAACCGATTGGATTTCGAGGCGTTTCCCAGGAGAATAAATGATAGATTCTTCAATCAAAGATAAGTTTTACATCCTTTTTCCTTTTAATTAGATGGTCTATTGATTTTCGTTTATAAAAAGGATTTATGGTTTAAAAGGTTCGTATAAACAAGCTGTGAATAATATTCGAATTAGGGTTTCGAAAATAATTGGGGGTTTTTCTAAATCTCATGTTTAATAACAATTAATTAACGTTTTCTATCATAAAAACATGTTAATTTCAACATATAGCCTATTTGTAAAAATTAGGGTTTCGGTCAAATTTGGGGGTTTATTCATATCTCGGTTTCAATTAAATTAATTAATTAATTCGGGTTTGGATTGGGTCTAATTAGGGTTTAAATTAATAAAATGAAATTAGGGTTTATATAAATTGGGGGTTTTTGTACACGGTTGATTATTTGTAATTAAATAACGTTTTTGGAATATATAATGTATTAATTTCGTAAATAAAAAGGTTTACAATTTTTAGGGTTTCGGATTAATAAGGGGGTTTTATACCCGCGGCTTATTTGAGGGTTTGGTGATGTTTCTTTAAAATGAAATAGATAAATTTTGGGTTATGGTTACTTTTGAGTGGTAAAGGTTTCGACAGAAACAAAGGGTCTTGGTTTGGTCTCGGTTTGGGTCTCGGTTTGGTCTCGGTTTGGTCTCGGTTTGGTCTCGGTTTGGTCGTGACAGAAATAATGTAAAAGATATGGTAATGTGGTCTCGGTTTGGTCTTGACAGAAAATAATGGGGTTGTGGTCAAAGTCCAAGTTAAAAATGCTATGATTTATCTTCATACTTTTTGATTAAAACCGAACCGTAACAATGACTAACACATTTGTTTTATTTTCGCAGGTTTGGTTACAAATGACGAGCACAACTAGGACTTGTACAGAAAAATAAAGAGGTGATTAAAAGACTCACAATGGATGTTTCGTTTCGGTTTGCAGGTGTGGACTAGAAGGGATGGATCGGCTTTGACACGACTCTTTACTTTCACCCAGGATTTGTATTTGAAACTTGTCCAGGAACAATTTTTGTAATAATTTGGACTGTGGATAATATTTGTGTTATGTTTGGACATTGGATAATTTTGGGCTGTATTTAACTTGTATTATTAGTTTAGGGTTAGACTAAAGCTGGAAATGGTATGCTTGTGATGTACCCATTTTGGGTAAACTTGGCATGTGTGCTGGATTGTAGTGTTTAGTGGGTGAATAAACAATGTAATCAAGACCATGACTGAATATTGACTCTTGTTGAACAAGTTTTGGAATAAAAGTAAATAAAAGTTCACAATTTAAATTCTTGTACAATTTGTATCATTGTACCATGCGGCCCAGATTTGTCAACTGTCCAAGTTTTAGACGCGAAAACAAAATATGAACAACTTGATAACAAATCGACACACGAATTGAATCAAAGACGGATATGCGTGATCTCGAGGGATTCAGCAATATAATTCAAATAGACACACGGCAAATGCATAATACGTTAGATAACTCGTACGTTTCATTCATAAAATAATAGACGCGAAAACTCGAGTTGTTACATTCGCTCTCCCTAAAGAGGGCTTTGTCCGCAAAGCAAAGTAAATAATACATTTATATCGACACCTCATTGGTAAATAATTAAGGTACTCCACTATATGAAGAATAAAAGATGAAAATTTGACGGATGTCACACTTATGAAAAATCGTTGATTTAAAAGGAGAAAGCCAAGCTCATTCATGATTCTAAGATTAAAACCGAGAGTTCAAAATTGGTGATCAAGTTTTACTCTTTAACTCTCGGTTGAAATTTTTTCGGGCAAGCTTAAGAGCCGTTGGTCTGGTCCATTCACCGTCACCAAAGTCTTTCCTTTGGCACGATTGAGTTATCACAATCAAATGGGCCAAACTTCAAAGTGAATGGCCAGCGAGTTAAGTTGTACTTTGGTGGGGACATCTCTCATGAGATGATTCCATCCCTCACCACGTTTCCCTTGAATTAGTTCTGGGTCAAGTCAGGCTCGTGACTCGGTTAACAAAAACAAGCGCTTCTCGGGAGGCAACTCGATGATCTATCCTTTTTGCCCGTTTTTCATAATAAGTGTAGGGGGAGCTACATAGGGTTTGTTTTCTTGTTTCTTATGATGTGCATGGATTAAAGCTTTAAAGAGTACTTTTGATGACATTTGACGACCCGTGTACCCGTCTTCCCGGTTCTATCCTGAACTGTCGTGATTCAATATTTCATATCTTATATGTTCACATTGAAATCACTATAGTTGTCGCTTCCTTAGCAAGATTTAAACAAAGTGCACAATGTCCTAAGTGTAGGGGAGTTTACTCCGACATGCTTAAACATTGAGGACAATGTTTATATCAAGTGTAGGGGGGACTTCTATCGAAGTTAAGTGGGCTTTTCCATCAATTTGTCCCCATTATAACCGGAAAATCTATTTTTTTGACATTTTTCAAAATTTTTGATCTATTTTGGCCAAGTAGTATTTTTCATTTATTCTCTTTTATGTTCTTTCCATTTGTTATCGCATCGTATGTATATATTTCATGTCAAAAGAGTAAAATAAAGTTAAATAAATAGTTTTAATGAGTTTAGATGTCATTTATATATTAGGCCTATTTTGAATCTTTTGACTCAACCCGAGTTTACTTATCTAAGTTTACTCTATCTAGTATCCTTAACGTGTTTAAGTCAAGTTTTGCTAGGCTTTTATATAAGGAACTTTAAAACGCGAAAGTCTTAACTCTTACGGGTTAAGAACAAGAACTTTTTGCAAGTTCCTATAATTGATCCTAGAACATCGTTTATCAAGGGAACTTTAAAATGTGAATTCTAAATTTGAAAAAGTCTAAGAAATTGCAAGATCCTATAGATGACTTGAAAACCCAAAACTTTGATTTAATTGGCTAAGCATCCACGAGTCTCATTCCTTGAGATTTTAAATTGTGGAGAACGAGAGATGATAGAGTCAATTATAAGTTTGGTATTCTCTCATGAATTTATGTGAGTTGATTATAAGCTTTTTCTCCTATCGCTTGTTAATAAATTTAATTGCAATAAATAAGGTCGTACGATTTGAAAAGTTAATTAGCTTCTAGCACAAGATCGTTTAAAAGTTGCTCGGTATTAATTAGAGTTCATAGCCAAGGCATAACTTATTGAAGCGGGACTCGAAGATTGGCGAGTCCGAAAAGGACCTAACAAGGCATGAGGGCTACATTTTTTTGCTAAAGATCCCAAGTGATGTGAATAATCATTTATCAAAAATCAATATGAAGGATCGAGACACACGACGAAAAGTAAATACTCCCCTAAAGATCATGGAGAAGTCTATCTGAAAAGACCCTAGCAAGGTATGAGGATAAATAGATCCAAGTCCAAGGAGGCGGATCGTTGTATATCAAAAAACAAAATAAAGATTGGAGAAAAATAAAGAAGTCGTGGTCCAAATATGAAGAATCTCTCAAAAACTTCAAGTGAAGAAAATCCAATTATGAAGAGAAGACCATTATTTCAAGAACGTCTCTCAAGATTCAAAGTATGAAGTCACTACCAAATATCGGTCCGAGAAAGGTCTCAAATCGTGAAGCAATTTATACCAAGATATGAACTTTATGAGGTCCTAAGAAGGAGTTTTAAAATATTTTGTCCTTTAGCTAACTATTGATTAAAGCGTCCCACTTTATTTTTGGCCTAAATAAACTATCGAAAAAAGTCAAACAATGCATCCTCGTGGTCATTGAAAGACAATCATAAAATATAAGAGATACACATAGGAATAAGGGAGTCTAAGTGAATAATTGGGCCACATGAGTTTGTGTTAGCTTAATAACTTATAATAACAATGATCTCATTTATAAGCTTGGTTTGGGGAATGTGAAACTTGAGGGTGATAAACATTCATGAAAACCAAAAACCCAATGTAAGTTTTAGATTTCTTTACTTATTCTTCCTTTAGATATTTTGCAATTTTCTATCTTTTTAACTTTCCTTAATGTTTAGTATTTAATAAAGGCCAAAGTGGGTTAATTATGATGAGAAATGTAATATGTGCTTTGAAATTAATGCATTGCATGAGGGCATTGCAATGGTCAAGTGTAGGGGATTTAATAAGTGTGAAAACACTTATCCTTTTACCACTTATTTCTAATAATAACAAGACCTAAACGTGTATTTAATGTCGTAAAAGGCGGAATTATGCGTGGTTTGTGTTTTTATTGTGTTTTAGGGCAAAAATATGAAAACTGAAGAAAACACGGGCTTTCACGGGCTTTTTATCGAAGAAAAAGACAAAAGATGAAGTCAAAAGATCAAAAGTGCAAGAAGAACGGAAGTCAAAGGCCTATTCTGAAGATTTATCGAAAAAAAAGTCTAAAGGCAGAAGTTTAACAAAGTCGAAGAACCAAGTCTACTAAAAGAAGAAAATTAGAATACAAGTTCAAATTATCATTCGACTAATCCCGAGATAAAGTCGATAAAGACGAGTTAATTAAAAGTCGAGAAGACAAGAAGAAAGAGAGAAGACACAAGATGTAACACCCCCAAATTTATACAACTCAATACATCGGAAGACTAGTTGGTGTTACGGGATAGCACATTACTCACATCATAGACAACGCATAAAAATCGCGTTGTTTAATAATAAAGCATTTCCATTCATAAATATCAAAGTTACATCGGTCCCAAGTCATATTATTTCATACAAAGTTTTACAAAGTATTTGAATGGAAAATATTGTTTAAGTTCGGGCCATGAATTCTTGTCGTCTTCCCGAGAATTACCTTCAAGTACCTGAGATAAAACATGTTAAAAGAAAAGGTCAGCGATAACGTCGAGTGAATTCAAAGAGTTTAATAAAATCCATCAATATAATATCAGTATAAAATTAGTACTGAAAATCATTTTGTACAAATCATTTTAATAGGCCATAAAATAGCCAAAGTCATTTTATACAAATCTTCATCAAAATCATAATATAGGCATTTTGTCTTAAAAATCAAAATCATAATCGGATTGGCAAGGGTGTTCACTGTTAGTCAGGGAGATAAAGGGAGTTATGCTGGAAAACTACCCTTCTGTGGAAGATGTGGTCGCCACCACACCGGCTCATGTCCACCTACTTGCCACAACTGTGGAAGAGCTGGGCATAAAGCCAAGGACTGCCGAGCACCTGCTCGCTCCAGTAGCCAGAGAGGACCAGGGAGTCAGGGTGGTTTAGGTGGTGAGGTTACTTGTTTTGGATGCGGTGAAAAGGGAGACTACAAGAACAAGTGCCCTAACACCAGGAACCGAGGTAGAGGAAACCAGATCAGAGGTAACCAACACCACGACAAACCACAGGGTAACCAGAGGATGATTCAAGGAGCCCCGGCTGGAGGAAGTCGAGCTCAGACTGAGAATCAAGGAGGAAGTCGAGCTCAGACTGAGACCCGAGTACCTGCTAGGGTTTATCATTTGGGAGCCGAGGAGGCAGTGCATGACAACAATGTTGTCACTGGTACGTTTCTAATCAATAACATCTATGCATCAGTACTTTTTGATTCTGGTGCGGATAGAAGCTTTGTGTCTACTGCATTTAGTGAACGTTTAAATATCACTCCAACCGTATTAGATACTAAATATAGTGTAGAATTAGCCGATGGGAAGTCGGTGACTACTGATACTATCCTTAGGGGGTGTACCCTAAATTTACAAAACCATCCATTCAATATCGACTTACTCCCCATAGCCCTAGGAAGTTTCGACGTTATCATAGGGATGGACTGGATGTCAAGGGCACGTGCAGAGATTGTGTGTCATGAGAAGTATGTTCGTGTTCCTTATGGAGACGAGGTACTACTCATACGAGGTGAAAGAAGTGGAGTGAAGGGTGAATCAAGACTGGAGGTTATCTCGTGTATTAGGACTCAAAGATACATCGAAAAGGGATGCCCAGTGTTTTTAGTACAAATCACTCAAAAAGAAGAAACCGAAACCATCGAAAGAAAGATTGAAGATGTGCCAATTGTCAGGGACTTTCCAGAAGTCTTTCCTGAGGATTTGCCAGGATTACCTCCGACTCGTCAAGTAGAATTTCACATAGACCTTGTTCCAGGAGCTGCACCGGTTGCACGAGCACCATACCGATTAGCACCGGCAGAAATGAAGGAGTTGGCGGAGCAACTAAAAGAACTTTCTGACAAAGGCTTCATTAGACCAAGTTCCTCACCCTGGGGAGCACCGGTCTTATTTGTCAAAAAGAAAGATGGGATATTTAGGATGTGCATAGACTATCGTGAACTGAATAAACTTACTGTGAAGAACCGCTACCCGTTGCCAAGAATCGACGACCTCTTCGATCAATTGCAAGGGTCTAGCATATACTCCAAAATCGACTTAAGGTCAGGATATCATCAGCTGAAGGTCAGAGAGGAAGACGTTCCTAAGACAGCATTCCGAACCCGGTACGGTCACTATGAATTCCAAGTTATGCCATTTGGTTTGACAAACGCACCCGCGGTTTTCATGGACCTCATGAACCGTGTGTGCAAACCATATTTGGATAAATTTGTGATCGTATTCATTGATGACATCCTCATCTATTCTCGCAATGAAGAAGAACACAAGGAACATTTAAAGACCATACTAGAATTGTTGAAGAAGGAAGAGCTGTATGCAAAGTTTTCCAAATGCGAGTTTTGGATAAACACAGTGCAATTTCTTGGGCACGTGATTAATAGCAGTGGCATTCACGTGGATCCCGCTAAGATTGAGGCCGTTAAGGATTGGGCATCTCCTACGACTCCTACGGAGATTCGCCAATTCTTAGGACTGGCCGGCTATTATAGAAGGTTCATTGAAGGATTTTCTAAAATAGCTAAGCCTATGACTGAGTTGACGCAGAAAGACAAGAAGTTTGACTGGGGAGAAGATCAAGAATCCGCCTTTCAACTATTGAAGCAAAAGTTATGTGATGCGCCGATCCTAGCACTACCAGAGGGTAGTGAAGACTTTGTGGTGTATTGTGACGCATCCATAAAAGGGCTAGGTGCTGTGTTGATGTAAAGGACCAAGGTTATTGCATATGCATCTAGACAATTGAAGGTTCATGAGAAGAATTACACGACACATGACCTGGAGTTAGGAGCAGTGGTGTTTGCTCTGAAGATCTGGAGGCATTACCTTTATGGCACCAAGTGTGTAGTGTTCACCGACCATAAAAGCCTACAACACATCTTGGACCAGAAGGAACTCAACATGAGAAAACGACGATGGTTGGAACTACTCAGTGATTACGACTGTGAAATTCGTTATCACCCAGGAAAAGCAAATGTCGTTGCTGATGCTCTAAGCCGAAAGGAGAGAGTTCTTAAGGTGAGAGCCTTGGTGATGACCATTGGCTTGGACCTCCCGTCGCGAATCCTAAATGCTCAAAGGGAAGCATTAGACGCAGAAGTCATTGAGACCGAAGATATCGGTGGTATGTTAAAGCAGTTAGTAGCACGCACTGATGGTACATTATGCTTGGATAATAGGAGTTGGATACCGAGCCACGGTGATGTAAGATCTTTGATTATGAACGAGTCGCATAAGTCGAAGTACTCTATTCATCCAGGATCTGACAAAATGTATCACGACCTTAAAATGCTATATTGGTGGCCAAACATGAAAGCTGACGTTGCCACTTACGTTAGCAAATGTTTGACTTGCGCCAAAGTTAAGGCTGAACATCTGAAACCCTCAGGTCTATTGGTTCAACCCGAACTACCCGTATGGAAATGGGAAAGGATAACCATGGACTTTGTCACCAAGTTACCTAAAACATCTACCGGTCTCGACATGATTTGGGTCATAGTCGATCGACTTACCAAATCGGCTCATTTCATACCAATTAAGGAGACTGATCGGATGGAGAGATTGACGGACCTATATATGAAGGTGATAGTTTCAAGACATGGAGTGCCAGTGTCGATAATCTCGGACCAAGATAGCCGATTCACTTCACAATTTTGGCGATCATTGCAGAAGGCTTTGGGAACGCAGTTGGATATGAGTACTGCTTATCACCCCCAAACGGATGGTCAGAGTGAAAGGACCATTCAGACATTGGAGGACATGCTGAGAGCTTGTGTTATTGATTTTGGAAATAGATGGGATAAACATCTCCCATTGGTTGAATTTTCATACAATAACAGTTATCATACAAGCATCAAAGCTGCACCATTTGAAGCACTTTATGGTAGAAAGTGTCGTTCACCAGTTTGCTGGGCTGAGGTGGGAGATGCTCAACTCACCGGGCCAGAAATCATACATGAAACCACGGAAAAGATTTTTAAGATTAGAAGCCGTATGCAAGCGGCACGTGACCGTCAAAAGAGTTATGCCGACAAGAGACGAAAGCCTCTTGAATTTCAAGTTGGCGATAAAGTCATGTTGAAGGTCGCGCCTTGGAAGGGTGTGATCCGCTTTGGGAAGCGTGGAAAGTTAAACCCTCGCTACATCGGACCATTTAAGATCATTGGGAGAGTTGGCCCAGTGGCATACCGATTGGAGTTACCACAAGAACTTAGTAGAGTGCACAACGTTTTCCACATTTGTAATTTGAAGAAATGCCTATCCGATGAATCGCTCATCATTCCTTTGGAGGAGATCCAACTCGATGAAGCACTCAACTTTGTAGAAGAGCCCATAGAGATTATGGACCGCAAGGTCAAGCAACTTAGGCAAAGTCGTATACCCATTATCAAAGTCCGTTGGAATGCTCAAAGAGGTCCGGAATTCACATGGGAGCGTGAAGACCAATTTAAGCTCAAATATCCTCACCTTTTTAATTAGATAAGTTGCATCGACGTATGAGCTTCGGGACGAAGCTCAATTTAACGGAGGTCGTATGTCACAAACGTGAATTTTGAAGTCATTTAAATTAAGTAAAACGTGATGTTTCGGGTTAGACTTGTGTGTCTAGGGATATTCCCAATGGTTTACGTGTAGTTTGTACACGAATTTGAGTATTGATGACATGTCTATCAATTTTCTTCTTGAATGAATTATTCTTTCATTTACGTTATGTGTTAAGAATCCTAATTTTAGAGTCGACGTTGATATTAAAGCAACGTAATTATAAATAAATAAATAAAAAAAATACAACTCCACTACACAATGAACATATAAACCTTTCAACTACACTTTCTTTATAATAATACTACCAAAAATGACTTAAACTACTTACACTATTACAATACAAACAAACTAAAAACACTATTACTTCCTACCATCTACAACAAATCCGGTCCCCCCCTCATTTTAGCAAAACCCACGTTTATTTTGTGTTACAACAATTTGAACTCTAGTACTTTACCAACCATTTAATGCAAAGTACCATCTTGTCTCCCCCTTTCCCTTTACAACCGACGGACAACACCCTCATTTCATGGTTTCTCCTTAAAACTTTTCCTAAAAACCTAGAATCCCAATTGTCAACCCAAAGTACACTCTATTTTCCTTCTTTTCTCTGCCCTAGACGAAGTAACAAGTTCCCAAGATATGCAATTTTCAACATCTAGTTATCTTGGCTAAATCCTTAGTTACAATCAAACAAGATACCCTAACTAAACTCTAACCAAGTTACTTAACCCTAAAGCTCACTCTTAGCCTATAAATACAACCCTTATTTCCTCACAAGTTCACACACTCAAAGCTAAACCCAACAAGAAAAACAATGAAATCCTCTTGGTGATTTTGCCACGGTAGAAAACAATAAGCAAGAAAAATCAAGTTTTTGAAATCAAGCTAAGTATTCGGGTTAAAGTCCACTAGTTCTCACGTCATCTTCATCAAACATACTTAGGACATTTGTAAGTTACAAATACTTTTCATCTTCATTTTGGTTGTAATAATACTTGCTCAAAATCGTTTTTTTTACAAACATGAACAAACAAGGTCACGGGTTAGAGTTATCGAGTGCTTACTCATTGAATAAGACTTGTTTTGACACTAAGAAACCACGACTCCAAACTATGTGATGATATGAACACTTGAAGAAACTAAAACAAGTAGACTTAAATCTTGAAACCTATGCGTGTATGTATGTCACGTTAAAGAAGAGAAAAGAGTATGCACATCTATGATTTTATGTGAGGTATGGTGTCTAAAAATATGCAAGTTCAAATCATTTAAGTATACATGATCTTACGTGAACAAATTTCTATTGTGGGTGTGCTCGTACAACCTTAAAATGACCCCCTGCCAACACAGTTCGCATATGTGTGTAGTTGTTTCATGTGTTCATGCGTAATAACAGTGGGTAATACCAGGAAAGGTGAAACGTTATGCATGCATGAGTTGTAAGTATACTAGATAAATAAAACTTTGGTATGCATGATTGTTGATATGAGGTATGAGTAAAAATTATCAAAAACAGTACATGTATGTTCAAAATAGCCATGACTTGTGAGCATATGTTAACAATGAAGCTACTATACTGTGATGTGTAGGTGCATGGTATTTAAGTGTGTTCTTTGGCTTATGTAATGTTGAGTACAAGACTACCATGAATAGATAAATAAACAGTATACTATGACATACATAAAACAAAAATAGACATGGTCTCCTGTACAAGGGTATGCTAAAAACCAACGCAGGGGTGGTGACCACTTTTCCCTTTGGTGTACCTGCGAAGTACAATAACAAAATGGTATTCCATCCCTTTTGTTATCTGCTTTGACTTACCACCTTAAGTGAAGTGCATACTATGTATATACATGTATGATAGATATATAAAAACAAATAATAACCCTCTTGTGTTTGTTGGGGCTGCGTACAGTAAACAACACACACCATGGGTTTTTTCTCATTTTGGCTAGATATAATATGCAAGTGTTATGGCATGTATGTATGTATGTTAAAACAAAGTAATACCCTTAAGTTTCTGTATATGCTGCGTAGATAGGGACCCCAAGAACCTCCAAAGTACTATCACACATTTAGTAAATAAAGTAGGCATGTATGTGCATGCATGTGAAAGTGTATGTATGAATGATACATAATGAGAAGCAAGTAACCCCACTTTTCTTGTATGTTGCGTAAGATTCGTAGCAAGAAAAACAACAACAAGCAAGTTTCCAAAACTATAGTGTGAACACAAAAGGACACTTTTCATTTAATTTCCATTTGCTAAAAATGTACACAAACTAATTGATTTTCGACCAAAAGGCTTACTTCGTACCTATTTTTAATCGGCTTAAAGGTCATACCCCGACAAGATAAAAATAGCGTTATGAAGTTGACACGACCTAGTTTATAACGTTATTTTCCGTTTGTCTTGAAATTAAATAACGAGCCCGCAATTAATTCCCAAAGTTTGTTGTTTGACACTTAGAAATAATTATATTTTGCTTGTTTAATTTTGTGTGCAAGTGTACTACTTTGCTTGATTGATTTTAGAACCTAGAGACTTCATAAAAATGTGATAATTATAAATTGTCGAAGACCTCGCGGTCTAGTTTTCATAACAAGAAGCCGTTTATTTTTCGGACCATTAAATAACAAGTTATTAAGAACCAAAGTTGACCCGTGACCAAAATAAATAAACATGGAAAATGTTCAGAAACATTTTATAATTTAAGAGCAAGTATAAATTATCAACCAAGTGCAATGTACATTATTATGTTATTTATTTAGCCTAAGTATGGGTATTTTACTTAGGTTACGAGTAGATCTTTTGCGCATCGTTTTGCGTGTCCGGATTTTCCGTACTATCTCTATCGAACATATTTACTATTCATCGAGGTGAGTTTCATAGCCCCACTTTTTACTATTTTATATCATCTTTTGGGGTGAGACATTGCTTGATTTAACGTATGAACACAAGTACATTTACTCATTTACTTATTGGTCTAAGTCCCGATTTAACCCAAGTTGCTATATTGCCCATTTATCATGAACCGTTAATTTCATAGCTAGGTTATAGCTAGTAAGCGCGAATGTTATGGATAGATCTATCGGGGTCGACACCCCTATCCGTCTTAGACTGACATTAGTTAAGCGGATACAGTTTCATTTGAGTCAGATTACGAGTATCCCGGGTTAGATACTTGCACGGGCTTTCATTGTTGGTTATTAGTTAACGCGTCGGTGTCATGAGCTTAGACAATAGTAAATGCATTTTTATGTGACTTTGTATTTGTTATATTGTCACATGTGGATTAAATCTTGTGGTTCATTAAACATTACATTTTAAACAAACCTATGAACTCACCAACTTTATGTTGACACTTTAGCAATGTTTTTCTCAGGTGTTAAGAATGAAGGTGCTATTTTAGGTCTCATGCATTGCAGTCTTTCCAGTATTTGAACTATGATCATTTGTAACTTTTGAGAACTATGTATTTCGCCTGTGACCAAATTTATGCTTCCGCAATGTTTAAACATTTTTATTCCTAATTAATGCAAGTGATCAAATTTTCCAAACGTCTCATTTAGAGGTCGTTCTTTATGTTCTTGTGATATGATAATCATGACGTCATCACTCCCACGTGGCTATTATACTCTGGTATTTTGGGGGTGTGACAGATTGGTATCAGAGCGCAAGTTATAGAGAACTAGGTTGCATTTAGAGATTCTAGACTATAACTGCTTATTTGCTTAGTTAGATTATCATATCTACTTTTTACGTAAGATGCGTACATGGGAAACATGTGGTTTAACAATATCGTACTATACATATTTCATATGGGATACATATGGCATTACATTGCTTGAGATATTACATGGGCTACATGTGAAATTTTAACATTCTTGGGTTATAACATATGCCTATTTTTCTAAGAATATTCATGTAAGGGGTACTTACACATTTTCAGTTCGTTTTTATCTCAGTGAAATGTCCTCATCGGATGATTCAACGTCTTCGGGAACTAACAACCGTCCTAGCTCGCATTCGACTGTCAGTTCATAATGGGAGTTACCCATAGCACCACCTAGAGTATCACCACGTAGGATTACATCAAATGACGAAATCGAGAGAGAACCTGTTGAAGCCCCTCACTCACCGTTAGTTATTCCAGATGATACTGATGATGATGTGTTAGGCCTTGAAGGTGGAGATATCATTCCAGACTCTTCAGTACCACTATCACCAGGGTACATATCAGACTCTGAGGAGGAACCTATGGAGGATACATATATGGACTCTAAGGAGTATGCAGATGAGGAAGGAGAGACTGCTGATGGGTCTGACTCAGAGGATGAGATTACTGCATTTGCTGCTATACCAGTTTCCTCTACAGACCCTATTTCTTCATCCTCATCTGAGGGAGAAGAAGAGATGACTAGGCCAGTTGCTAGACTCCCAGATACTTTGCCATTTGTCTACTCTAGGAGTCGTCTTGCAAGAAGGTCTACTCAACGACCTCCTTCACCCCTACAGCCACTTATTCCATTCCATGCTACTTGGAGACGTATTGCTTCTGAGCCTGATCTTGCAGCCCCTAACAGACTTGAGGCACTTGATATTGCTGACTTCCAGGTTGATCTCGAGATACCGCCTATGTCACCTCCAACTCAGACTATACCTACTGTCTATCAGGAGATGCTTGTTCATGCAGGCATACCGACTCATAGGAGGGCTTTAGGCATCATCTTACCTAAAGGGATGACTGTGGGAGAGAGTTCTACTGCAAGACCACCACCAGAGACAGCTTTGACAGTATGTATTACTCATCTTAGGAGACAGTTGCAGACCACCTTGGAGGAGATGGACACTTACCCAGCATCTCGCCTTGAGGAGCTGGAAGCACTTGTGTCTAAATGGGGAGTTGAGCCTCAGGAGGAGATGGGCCAGTTAGAGGAACCAGTTGAGGACCCCCTTACTGACTTGGAAGGGCGGTTTAGGCAGGAGTGTAAGGATGTTGAAATCCGTTTTCAAGATAGCCAAGAACGAGACATAGCTCTAGAGGAGAGGATGAATGCACTTGAGAGGGCCTTTCAGCAGAGTCGTGGTGGCCATAGTTAGATTTCTTTCGATATCATCTTTTGTTCTTTGACCATTAAGCTAGGGAATCTGTCCAGCTAATGGATTTATGCACATCGTCATGTGTTTTTATTTTGAAAACTATTGTATGGATATTTCATTTTGTTTATGTTATCATCTTATTTGGGTTACATATAGCGATGGATAACATGTTTATATTATGAAATTGTGTGCACTACATTATTGTTACCATATGCGCCAGGATCGATATATCAAACAAAATCTCACTAATCCGTTTATCATATAGAAAGATGGCCAGAGGACGAAGGCCTGCTGCTCAAAATCCACCCGCTAATAATGGTGGAGTTGATCCAGAGTTACTGAGCCAAATGATAGCAGATCGAGTAGCTGAAGCACTCGCAGCTGCTGAAGTTACACGTACAGCTAGTACGCAAGGTGACACTAATCGTGGAGGCGCCGTCGCCACCACTAAATCGTGCACCTACAAGGAATTCGGTGCGGTCATGCAAGGAAATTTTCGTGGCACGGAAGGTGCGGTAGGTTTGACTCGATGGTTTGAGAAGTTAGAATCCCAGTTCGGGATTAGCAGTGTTGCTGAGGGAGATAGGGTGAAGTTTGCGTCAAGCACGCTCCTTGACAGTGCTTTGACCTGGTGGAATGTTCATGCTCGTGCTGTGACTCTTGACACTGCTCATGCTATGCCTTGGAGCGAATTCAAGGCTATGTTTATCAAGAAGTATTGCCCTCGAAATGAGGTCAAGCAAATGGAGAGTAAACTATGGAATTTGAAGGTTAAGGGTACAGCTCTCACTGCTTATAACCAGCGTTTTCAGGAATTGATTATTCTATGTCCCGATATGGTTCCCAACAACGATCGATTGTTAGAAAGGTACATTGAGGGCTTGCCTTTGAACATCAAAGGGAATGTTACTTCATCCAAGCCTACAGACTTGCATGAGGCCATTGAAATGGCTCAAGGCTTGATGTACCAAGTGGTGCAAGAATTGGGAGAAAGCTCGGGTGACAAAAGGAAATGGACTGGAAACCACTACAACAATAACAATACCGGTAACACCAACAACTTTAACCAAAACAAGCGCCAGGAAGTGGCAAGGGTGTTCACTGTTAGTCAGGGAGATAAAGGGAGTTATGCTGGAAAACTACCCTTCTGTGGAAGATGTGGTCACCACCACACCGACTCATGTCCACCTACTTGCCACAACTGTGGAAGAGCTGGGCATAAAGCCAAGGACTGCCGAGCACCTGCTCGCTCCAGTAGCCAGAGAGGACCAGGGAGTCAGGGTGGTTTAGGTGGTGAGGTTACTTGTTTTGGATGCGGTGAAAAGGGACACTACAAGAACAAGTGCCCTAACACCGGGAACCGAGGTAGAGGAAACCAGATCAGAGGTAACCAGCACCACGACAAACCACAGGGTAACCAGAGGATGATTCAAGGAGCCCCGGCTGGAGGAAGTCGAGCTCAGACTGAGAATCAAGGAGGAAGTCGAGCTCAGACTGAGACCCGAGTACCTGCTAGGGTTTATCATTTGGGAGCCGAGGAGGCAGTGCATGACAACAATGTTGTCACTGGTACGTTTCTAATCAATAACATCTATGCATCGGTACTTTTTGATTCTGGTGCGGATAGAAGCTTTGTGTCTACTGCATTTAGTGAACGTTTAAATATCACTCCAACCGTATTAGATACTAAATATAGTGTAGAATTAGCCGATGGGAAGTCGGTGACTACTGATACTATCCTTAGGGGGTGTACCCTAAATTTACAAAACCATCCATTCAATATCGACTTACTCCCCATAGCCCTAGGAAGTTTCGACGTTATCATAGGGATGGACTGGATGTCAAGGGCACGTGCAGAGATTGTGTGTCATGAGAAGTATGTTCGTGTTCCTTATGGAGACGAGGTACTACTCATACGAGGTGAAAGAAGTGGAGTGAAGGGTGAATCAAGACTGGAGGTTATCTCGTGTATTAGGACTCAAAGATACATCGAGAAGGGATGCCCAGTGTTTTTAGTACAAATCACTCAAAAAGAAGAAACCGAAACCATCGAAAGAAAGATTGAAGATGTGCCAATTGTCAGGGACTTTCCAGAAGTCTTTCCTGAGGATTTGCCAGGATTACCTCCGACTCGTCAAGTAGAATTTCACATAGACCTTGTTCCAGGAGCTGCACCGGTTGCACGAGCACCATACCGATTAGCACCGGCAGATATGAAGGAGTTGGCGGAGCAACTAAAAGAACTTTCTGACAAAGGCTTCATTAGACCAAGTTCCTCACCCTGGGGAGCACCGGTCTTATTTGTCAAAAAGAAAGATGGGACATTTAGGATGTGCATAGACTATCGTGAACTGAATAAACTTACTGTGAAGAACCGCTACCCGTTGCCAAGAATCGACGACCTCTTTGATCAATTGCAAGGGTCTAGCATATACTCCAAAATCGACTTAAGGTCAGGATATCATCAGCTGAAGGTCAGAGAGGAAGACGTTCCTAAGACAGCATTCCGAACCCGGTACGGTCACTATGAATTCCAAGTTATGCCATTTGGTTTGACAAACGCACCCGCGGTTTTCATGGACCTCATGAACCGTGTGTGCAAACCATATTTGGATAAATTTGTGATCGTATTCATTGATGACATCCTCATCTATTCTCGCAACGAAGAAGAACACAAGGAACATTTAAAGACCATACTAGAATTGTTGAAGAAGGAAGAGCTGTATGCAAAGTTTTCCAAATGCGAGTTTTGGATAAACACAGTGCAATTTCTTGGGCACGTGATTAATAGCAGTGGCATTCACGTGGATCCCGCTAAGATTGAGACCATTAAGGATTGGGCATCTCCTACGACTCCTACGGAGATTCGCCAATTCTTAGGACTGGCCGGCTATTATAGAAGGTTCATTGAAGGATTTTCTAAAATAGCTAAGCCTATGACTGAGTTGACGCAGAAGGACAAGAAGTTTGACTGGGGAGAAGATCAAGAATCCGCCTTTCAACTATTGAAGCAAAAGTTATGTGATGCGCCGATCCTAGCACTACCAGAGGGTAGTGAAGACTTTGTGGTGTATTGTGACGCATCCATAAAAGGGCTAGGTGCTGTGTTGATGTAAAGGACCAAGGTTATTGCATATGCATCTAGACAATTGAAGGTTCATGAGAAGAATTACACGACACATGACCTGGAGTTAGGAGCAGTGGTGTTTGCTCTGTAGATCTGGAGGCATTACCTTTATGGCACCAAGTGTGTAGTGTTCACCGACCATAAAAGCCTACAACACATCTTGGACCAGAAGGAACTCAACATGAGACAACGACGATGGTTGGAACTACTCAGTGATTACGACTGTGAAATTCGTTATCACCCAGGAAAAGCAAATGTCGTTGCTGATGCTCTAAGCCGAAAGGAGAGAGTTCTTAAGGTGAGAGCCTTGGTGATGACCATTGGCTTGGACCTCCCGTCGCGAATCCTAAATGCTCAAAGGGAAGCATTAGACGCAGAAGTCATTGAGACCGAAGATATCGGTGGTATGTTAAAGCAGTTAGTAGCACGCACTGATGGTACATTATGCTTGGATAATAGGAGTTGGATACCGAGCCACGGTGATGTAAGATCTTTGATTATGAACGAGTCGCATAAGTCGAAGTACTCTATTCATCCAGGATCTGACAAAATGTATCACGACCTTAAAATGCTATATTGGTGGCCAAACATGAAAGCTGACGTTGCCACTTACGTTAGCAAATGTTTGACTTGCGCCAAAGTTAAGGCTGAACATTTGAAACCCTCAGGTCTATTGGTTCAACCCGAACTACCCGTATGGAAATGGGAAAGGATAACCATGGACTTTGTCACCAAGTTACCTAAAACATCTACCGGTCTCGACACGATTTGGGTCATAGTCGATCGACTTACCAAATCGGCTCATTTCATACCAATTAAGGAGACTGATCGGATGGAGAGATTGACGGACCTATATATGAAGGTGATAGTTTCAAGACATGGAGTGCCAGTGTCGATAATCTCGGACCGAGATAGCCGATTCACTTCACAATTTTGGCGATCATTGCAGAAGGCTTTGGGAACGCAGTTGGATATGAGTACTGCTTATCACCCCCAAACGGATGGTCAGAGTGAAAGGACCATTCAGACATTGGAGGACATGCTGAGAGCTTGTGTCATTAATTTTGGAAATAGATGGGATAAACATCTCCCATTGGTTGAATTTTCATACAATAACAGTTATAATACAAGCATCAAAGCGGCACCATTTGAAGCACTTTATGGTAGAAAGTGTCGTTCACCAGTTTGCTGGGCTGAGGTGGGAGATGCTCAACTCACCGGGCCAGAAATCATACATGAAACCACGGAAAAGATTTTTAAGATTAGAAGCCGTATGCAAGCGGCACGTGACCGTCAAAAGAGTTATGCCGACAAGAGACGAAAGCCTCTTGAATTTCAAGTTGGCGATAAAGTCATGTTGAAGGTCGCGCCTTGGAAGGGTGTGATCCGCTTTGGGAAGCGTGGAAAGTTAAACCCTCGCTACATCGGACCATTTAAGATCATTGGGAGAGTTGGCCCAGTGGCATACCGATTGGAGTTACCACAAGAACTTAGTAGAGTGCATAACGTTTTCCACATTTGTAATTTGAAGAAATGCCTATCCGATGAATCGCTCATCATTCCTTTGGAGGAGATCCAACTCGATGAAGCACTCAACTTTGTAGAAGAGCCCGTAGAGATTATGGACCGCAAGGTCAAGCAACTTAGGCAAAGTCGTATACCCATTATCAAAGTCCGTTGGAATGCTCAAAGAGGTCCGGAATTCACATGGGAGCGTGAAGACCAATTTAAGCTCAAATATCCTCACCTTTTTAATTAGATAAGTTGCATCGACGTATGAGCTTCGGGACGAAGCTCAATTTAACGGAGGTCGTATGTCACAAACGTGAATTTTGAAGTCATTTAAATTAAGTAAAACGTGATGTTTCGGGTTAGACTTGTGTGTCTAGGGATATTCCCAATGGTTTACGTGTAGTTTGTACACGAATTTGAGTATTGATGACATGTCTATCAATTTTCTTCTTGAATGAATTATTCTTTCATTTACGTTATGTGTTACGAATCCCAATTTTAGAGTCGACGTTGATATTAAAGCAACGTAATTATAAATAAATAAATAAATAAAAATACAACTCCACTACACAATGAACATATAAACCTTTCAACTACACTTTCTTTATAATAATACTACCACAAATGACTTAAACTACTTACACTATTACAATACAAACAAACTAAAAACACTATTACTTCCTACCATCTACAACAAATCCGGTCCCCCCCTCATTTTAGCAAAACCCACGTTTATTTTGTGTTACAACAATTTGAACTCTAGTACTTTACCAACCATTTAATGCAAAGTACCATCTTGTCTCCCCCTTTCCCTTTACAACCGACGGACAACACCCTCATTTCATGGTTTCTCCTTAAAACTTTTCCTAAAAACCTAGAATCCCAATTGTCAACCCAAAGTACACTCTATTTTCCTTCTTTTCTCTGCCCTAGACGAAGTAACAAGTTCCCAAGATATGCAATTTTCAACATCTAGTTATCTTGGCTAAATCCTTAGTTACAATCAAACAAGATACCCTAACTAAACTCTAACCAAGTTACTTAACCCTAAAGCTCACTCTTAGCCTATAAATACAACCCTTATTTCCTCACAAGTTCACACACTCAAAGCTAAACCCAACAAGAAAAACAATGAAATCCTCTTGGTGATTTTGCCACGGTAGAAAACAATAAGCAAGAAAAATCAAGTTTTTGAAATCAAGCTAAGTATTCGGGTTAAAGTCCACTAGTTCTCACGTCATCTTCATCAAACATACTTAGGACATTTGTAAGTTACAAATACTTTTCATCTTCATTTTGGTTGTAATAATACTTGCTCAAAATCGTTTTTTTTACAAACATGAACAAACAAGGTCACGGGTTAGAGTTATCGAGTGCTTACTCATTGAATAAGACTTGTTTTGACACTAAGAAACCACGACTCCAAACTATGTGATGATATGAACACTTGAAGAAACTAAAACAAGTAGACTTAAATCTTGAAACCTATGCGTGTATGTATGTCACGTTAAAGAAGAGAAAAGAGTATGCACATCTATGATTTTATGTGAGGTATGGTGTCTAAAAATATGCAAGTTCAAATCATTTAAGTATACATGATCTTACGTGAACAAATTTCTATTGTGGGTGTGCTCGTACAACCTTAAAATGACCCCCTGCCAACACAGTTCGCATATGTGTGTAGTTGTTTCATGTGTTCATGCGTAATAACAGTGGGTAATACCAGGAAAGGTGAAACGTTATGCATGCATGAGTTGTAAGTATACTAGATAAATAAAACTTTGGTATGCATGATTGTTGATATGAGGTATGAGTAAAAATTATCAAAAACAGTACATGTATGTTCAAAATAGCCATGACTTGTGAGCATATGTTAACAATGAAGCTACTATACTGTGATGTGTAGGTGCATGGTATTTAAGTGTGTTCTTTGGCTTATGTAATGTTGAGTACAAGACTACCATGAATAGATAAATAAACAGTATACTATGACATACATAAAACAAAAATAGACATGGTCTCCTGTACAAGGGTATGCTAAAAACCAACGCAGGGGTGGTGACCACTTTTCCCTTTGGTGTACCTGCGAAGTACAATAACAAAATGGTATTCCATCCCTTTTGTTATCTGCTTTGACTTACCACCTTAAGTGAAGTGCATACTATGTATATACATGTATGATAGATATATAAAAACAAATAATAACCCTCTTGTGTTTGTTGGGGCTGCGTACAGTAAACAACACACACCATGGGTTTTTTCTCATTTTGGCTAGATATAATATGCAAGTGTTATGGCATGTATGTATGTATGTTAAAACAAAGTAATACCCTTAAGTTTCTGTATATGCTGCGTAGATAGGGACCCCAAGAACCTCCAAAGTACTATCACACATTTAGTAAATAAAGTAGGCATGTATGTGCATGCATGTGAAAGTGTATGTATGAATGATACATAATGAGAAGCAAGTAACCCCACTTTTCTTGTATGTTGCGTAAGATTCGTAGCAAGAAAAACAACAACAAGCAAGTTTCCAAAACTATAGTGTGAACACAAAAGGACACTTTTCATTTAATTTCCATTTGCTAAAAATGTACACAAACTAATTGATTTTCGACCAAAAGGCTTACTTCGTACCTATTTTTAATCGGCTTAAAGGTCATACCCCGACAAGATAAAAATAGCGTTATGAAGTTGACACGACCTAGTTTATAACGTTATTTTCCGTTTGTCTTGAAATTAAATAACGAGCCCGCAATTAATTCCCAAAGTTTGTTGTTTGACACTTAGAAATAATTATATTTTGCTTGTTTAATTTTGTGTGCAAGTGTACTACTTTGCTTGATTGATTTTAGAACCTAGAGACTTCATAAAAATGTGATAATTATAAATTGTCGAAGACCTCGCGGTCTAGTTTTCATAACAAGAAGCCGTTTATTTTTCGGACCATTAAATAACAAGTTATTAAGAACCAAAGTTGACCCGTGACCAAAATAAATAAACATGGAAAATGTTCAGAAACATTTTATAATTTAAGAGCAAGTATAAATTATCAACCAAGTGCACTGTACATTATTATGTTATTTATTTAGCCTAAGTATGGGTATTTTACTTAGGTTACGAGTAGATCTTTTGCGCATCGTTTTGCGTGTCCGGATTTTCCGTACTATCTCTATCGAACATATTTACTATTCATCGAGGTGAGTTTCATAGCCCCACTTTTTACTGTTTTATATCATCTTTTGGGGTGAGACATTGCTTGATTTAACGTATGAACACAAGTACATTTACTCATTTACTTATTGGTCTAAGTCCCGATTTAACCCAAGTTGCTATATTGCCCATTTATCATGAACCGTTAATTTCATAGCTAGGTTATAGCTAGTAAGCGCGAATGTTATGGATAGATCTATCGGGGTCGACACCCCTATCCGTCTTAGACTGACATTAGTTAAGCGAATACAGTTTCATTTGAGTCAGATTACGAGTATCCCGGGTTAGATACTTGCACGGGCTTTCATTGTTGGTTATCAGTTAACGCGTCGGTGTCATGAGCTTAGACAATAGTAAATGCATTTTTATGTGACTTTGTATTTGTTATATTGTCACATGTGGATTAAATCTTGTGGTTCATTAAACATTACATTTTAAACAAACCTATGAACTCATCAACTTTATGTTGACACTTTAGCAATGTTTTTCTCAGGTGTTAAGAACGAAGGTGCTATTTGAGGTCTCATGCATTGCAGTCTTTCCAGTATTTGAACTATGATCATTTGTAACTTTTGAGAACTATGTATTTCACCTGTGACCAAATTTATGCTTCCGCAATGTTTAAACATTTTTATTCCTAATTAATGCAAGTGATCAAATTTTCCAAACGTCTCATTTAGAGGTCGTACTTTATGTTCTTGTGATATGATAATCATGACGTCATCACTCCCACGCGGCTATTATACTCTGGTATTTTGGGGGTGTGACACAAGCGTCCACCAATCCCGGTAGTTCACAATTCATGCTAATGGGACTTTTAGTGACATAACCTAACTTTAATAATCCATTTGATTTCATCTATCGGGTCCTTTAATCATTTATCGGGTCATACAATCGGGTCATACAATCATTCGGGTCCAAATCAATAAACAAACAATCGGGACACATGGTGTCCTATTTTATAAAAACTAACATGTTATCTCCCTCGCGGGTTTATAAAAATTTCATAAAAACATTTAAAAGAGTGCGAGGCTATGAACTCACGTTGATGTGGGAAGGCGGGTTATCGGTAATTCGGATGTACGGTACGTCCTTCAATCACGGAAACCTAGACAAATAATACTCGTCTTAGACTCATGTACAATGACTTTATAAAAATAACGATTATGTATACATATGATGATTTTATATATATGATGATCAAGTGGGTTTACATATTCTCTTTTACTCATTTTTGTGTTTATGTGTCGATAACTTTTATACTAGTTTACTAGTTTTACCTATTTACATATTTTAAGTCCAATAAACTTATTATAAGTTGTTTAACTTGTTTTAATCCATGTTATACTTATATTATCAGTATCTACACTTTACAAGTTGGGCCTAAATGGGTTAAGCCCAATAAGTTCTTTTTATAAGAGTTTAACTTATTTAGTCCAATTATTAGTCCAATATGTTTACTTAGCTCGTTAATGTCCGTATGTCCTATAGTTCGGGTTTTATCGGTTTTTACTTGTATTAGATACTTATATATCAGTATATGACTTTTAAAAACTTTACATTAGACGGGTTTGATCGTCTAAGTTTTAATTGGCGAAAAACGTTAATTTTACGGTAATAGCCGAAAAAGTCGTAAAAATCAAGTTTATAGTTTTATAACTTATAAAACTTAACAAGTTACCATTTTTATAAAATTTCCACTTATTTACCATTGTAAATATTTATATAAATGTATTATATGAGTTAGTGGGTTTTTATTTACATTTTATACTATTTTTATTTGAGTGCTTATATAATACTATTATACTTTAATTTCCAAAATTTGATTTTTTTTTTCATCTTCACAAAAACTGCCATATCTTGAGTTCTATATGGAGATAGAAGCTCAAATTTTTATGACATAAACTAAATGATATGTGCTCCATTTAACTCTACTATAGTTACTGTTGAATCATCTTATAAGTATTTTCTAAAAATCGTCCAAAACAGTGAACTTAGATTTGTACTTTAAACTTGTTTTGATCATATCTCACTCATTACAATGATTCCAATGCATGGCCAACTCTCACATGTGTACAAGACTCATAGCTTACTGTATATCAATTAATCTATGCCATTTTATCAGTTCATCATATGATTCTTTACTGTTTTATACATCCTACTAATTTAAGCAAGATTAACCCATTTTTACTTATAGTTTTTCATCTTTTTATCCATGATTATTAACACCAAATCCCCACACAATACTTTTATCATCATATAATCATCATATAAATATACAATAGGAAATAAAATACATGATTACATAATCAAAATAACAAGACGATGAGGAGGACCATCTTTATACCACCAAGTTGATGTAGGTTGTGATTTGGACATGGATTTTGATGGAGAAACTTATGAATAAGCAAGACCATCTTCAAGATCACCTATCTTCATGAACACCTTGTGGAAAATCAGCCCTTGAATCCCTTGAAAACTTCTCCTTGGATGTTAAAACTTGCACCAATCTTCATCTCTTTGAATGGAGATTAACATATCTTAAGTATAACAAATGTTTGTGGTTAAATTTTGTATGAATGGGGTGCTGTGGTGATGATATGGGACGAAATTATAGAGAGAGGAAGAGAGACTTTTGGTTGATTTGCATGTATGTAATAAAGGTAGTAGTTTTTGGTAGCTAGTTTTGATGGAAGAATGACTTACTTTGTAAGCTAGAATGACAAGTGTAAGCTTAGCTTAAAACTTGACACCAAATGTGGTGTGGTGGTTTTGTGTGGGATGGTTATAGTGGGGGTGGGGCAAGTGTCCCACTTGTCTCATCCCCATTTATTTACGGGTACTCCTCGATTCTAGTTTCCTCGATTTGTGTGCCCTCGGGTCGTTTTACGAAAAGCGTTTTTATAAATTATGAATCAATGGCACAAAACGAATCTAATAAAAATTGTCTCACAAAAAAAATGGAGTTCGAAAACATAAATACGTAATCCTAAGGTTTCCGGTTTAGTCGTAAAGGACGTTAAAATAAAATCGTAAGTCCTAGTCTCTTCTCGTAAATTTGTGAGTTCATGAACTAACACAAATTTAAAACTCCAAAATAATATTCACGGATAAATTTATTTTCTGAAATGTCGGACTGTCACCAAAACGGTGTATGTAAACGTAAGCACGTAACGTTGAATCCTCCGGTTTAGACGTAGTCGATGCTACTTCAAGACGTAAATCCAAATTTCTTCCCAAAAATAAGTGAGTTTATAATGTAACATTAAAATAATGTTTTCAAATAAATATTGAGAATAAAATATCAACCATAAATTGACGGATTGTCACAGCATTTACCCCTAAATAGGATCTTTGTCCTCAAAGATCATCTTACCTTACTACTCGCTTATTATAGAGTTAAAGCCATGTGGGTATTTCCTCCACATTTGGTCTTTTCTCACAAGTGTAATTCATTACAATACGCGAGTTTCATTAAACATAACTACGGGAATAAGATCAGGCTTAATGTTGACTTACTTTCTCTATCCATGATGTTCACGGGTTTTTGATGAATGCAACTTTTCGCCGATCTAAACTCTACTAAGAATAATCAGATTCTCACTTGATAGATATTCCATCAAGTTCGATATACGGAACCTAATTCACGCAGTCCTTGAAGTCCTAGGGTAGATCCAGCTTGTATGCCTTTCAAACCAATCTTTTTACATCATCTCTATGGTCCCATACTACGGGGACTTATATCCCATGATTTGTCAGATCATGAATTCATTTTTCCAAGGTTAAAACTTTTGGCATAACTTCGCTACCCATCTGTCACTTCAAGATCTACATTTCATATTCACATAACCTCCTGCCCACTATCGGCAGTCAATAATCAGATCCTAATTTCAACAATCATTTCAGGTCTCGCGGTTCGAATATTTTGCAAGGTTGGGTTCGCCATCATAGGAAACCTTAAACCTAAAAGACATGTCCAACTCACAGTGGGTGTATGTCGGGTGTCTTTATCTCAACTCCTGCTTACAGATGCTCTAATATTTAGATCCTAACAAGATTCGATCTAAATCCTAATAGATGATTATCAATGATAATCCTTCCAAAGGAAAACGATTATACGGTCTATTACCAAAGGTCAATCATTCAAACATAAAACAATACTTATATTACTTTGTATCGTTACTTTACCTCGTCCCTTCGATTTGGGGTGGTACACAGTACTCTCATCAAGGTTCGTTCTCAATGACTTCTGAGCAATTCTCTAGAAATTCAATGCGAAGCGAGGATCTTGATAAAGATGTTTGATACAGGCACACTATGTTTACATAACTCTTTTGCATTTATCATTAACGGGAATGATATTAGCAGATTTGGTCAGTCTGTCGACGATGACCCAAATCGAATCAAATTCAGATGACGACCTTAGCAATAGCTAGACGTTTACTAATGTATGAGGCGATGTCTGCCTTCATAATTTGTCATTAGTACAACTTCCTCAGACAAAGATACTTTTAGTCAGAAATGACATAAATAGAATACTTATACTTACAAATTCCAACATAACTATATCTCACAATCTCCATATTTAGGCAACCATAAGTGACCTTTTAATCATTTAGCGCCATCGGCTTCTTAATGCTAATGGTTCACATTAGCCGCGAACCACTTTTTATTATCTATATTATCCTTTTTATAAGCATCGGCTATATTTTAAATTATTCGGCAATTTATTTTGCACCTCATTATTAAGAAATACATCCTAATTGGTTCTTTATCCTTTATACATAATGCGTCAGTATTTACATTCATCTTTCCTCATGAAATAATTATCATGGCTACAATTTACTCAGAAATTTTTCTTCATATTTTCTAAGTTTCAGTTTCGTCTCAACTATTATTTTTATCTGTTTTGCTTAATCTGACGTCTAAAGCGTCGATAATTAGTATATGTAAATTAACAATAATTATTTAATTTTTATGAAACGTAAACGTAAAAATTTTAAATTTCTTAGTTCGACCAATTAAATAAAATGTTCAAAATAAATTTGAATTTAATTAACAAGATTTTTGTTGATTTATCGAAAATAATTAAAATAATTAATAAGATCCGAAAATGTTCGAGAAATCTTTGGTTATACATTGGTCAAAATTTCTTAGTTGAAAAGCAAAAATTGTCGTTTCAAATTTCAAGTTATGGTTTTAATGGGTTTCCTCAATCCTTCTTAGGTTGTCTTAACGTATGCAAAAACATTTACCCCTAAACAGAAGTTTAGTTAAATGTTTTGGTTATAAGAGAATAATCCCTCAAAAGTTCTTTGCTAGAACATTTGTCAAAACACACTTGCACTTTCTTTTTGGTAAAGCCAAAAGTATTAAAAGGGCTCTTAATTTTTGAAGAGTCAGTATATTCCATTATCTATTAATCACACGGTTAAATCATGTAAAGGATTAAGTCTTAAATCACATGTTAATTATTCAAGGTACAGGTTTTTATTGTTCGGCCAATTTAGGGCAGTCTATAACTAATTATTAACTTCATTCTTATTCTTATAAACAAACAAATAGTCCTTAATGGTCACGAGCATGAATTTATCAAATTACAGCCTACACACGTGATTCACCAAATTTATGAATACTACATGTGCCTCGGTCAATTCAAACGACATCACGTGAAACTCATAATGTTCATCACAAGTTCTGGATGTAATGATTGGAATAGATAATCTTTTTTGCAGATGCGAAGTTGATGATAACCATGCCGTGGATCAAATCTTTAAAACATACGATAGAATCTTGTAAATGATCGAACAAATCTTCCATTTCGAGTTATGGATTTTGTTTTCGATTGTCAATTTACTCAGTTCACAGTAATCTATAAATATAAGGAATGATAACACCATAGCTCTTCATGATGACGAGCTTGGTAGAATAAAATCTTTCTCCGACAACTCTCTCAGTTGTACGGTAATTCCTTTAATTCAGATAGTGCTGACGTACAGTGCACACGCCACAGGTGCAGCACCGAGAATATAATCAATACCAAATTCAACTTGCCTAAGTGGCGAAAGTCTAGGTAATTCATCAACAAATACTTACTAAAGTTTCAAATAACAGAAACATCTTTTAATATATTAATATTAGGTTCTTTCTAGATTATAATATCTATGACTAATTCACAACCATTCACGGTATAATTTTAAGTCTATTTGCAGGATATGGTCATCCATCAAGAATTATTTAGATCACTTTTGATAATCAACATCTTATCATTTAGGGGAATTCTACTCGAGTTCCCATCAATTAAGACAATGTCGTCATGTCATAATCAATCGATCCATTCTACGGGCACTATCAACTTTCCAGTTGCATTGCCGTCGATAAGATGTGAACTTCTCAAAAGACTAATAATAACTCTTAATCCTTCACAAATTCAAGGATATCAGGAGACATAACTAACCTTAAAAAGAGTAAGGTCAACGCATAATCTACGCGAGAGAATTTCAAATCAGATACAAAAGAAAACATTTAACGAATATGAATATATCCCATGTTTTCATAATTTGAGTTCCTCGGATCGTTACCCAGGTCATTCAAATATGAAATCTAATCAAAAGAAATGATATGAACGTCGATACATCCAGTCGGGTATCAACAATCGATAATCAGATACTTTTCCTAAGAACCTCACTACGGGAGAATTGGACAAGAAAGAATTGTCAATTGTCAATTAAGACAATATCTACAGATGAGTAAATTCGACTCAGAAGAATAGATGCTACATGCACATATGTAGGTTTCCCTAACACTATGTCCCTTTTTTTCACTTCTTGCAGATCTCGTAAAATTTAATCTTTCACAATCTTCAAAGAAAATGTAGTGTTCATTCATTAGTTTTATGGTGACTACTAATCAGCCTTGCATGGTCCATTCCAAATTGTATGTAGGCGCGCAACTATATACAATTTCAAGATCAACGATGCAATACTCAGTTCGTCAAAATTTTATCATCCATGTTTATAGTAAAATCATTTTCATGCTTAATTCTTAGTTAAGAATCAAGAATAAATTTACAAAGATTTTTTTTTATTATTATGAAAACAATTAAGTTTTCCAACATGTTTTATAAACAACTTCATTTCGATAACAATCACTTATAAATCTTACTTTGAGTAATTATTTTAGTGATGAAAATTCAATTTGTCTCAAGGAATACTGTTTTATCTTTATAAAAACAATGAGTGATCTGCAGAAGAGTAATGAAAGCTTGTTCACCAAGAACTAACTACAATATGATAGGAAATGAGCTTTAGCAAAATAATCATGAGGTTCATGATCTCGATGGCACTCAAAAGAATAATGCACAACGTAACTCAAATCGAGATGAGTACTTGTTCAATGGTTGCATCACTAATGCGAACATTAGGATGAAGCAATAAAAGATAGATTACATCGATACATGTAGAATTTAGCAATCAAAGGTAGTCTTTTCATTAATCACAAACAAGTCAAAATTGTACCGTAACACATTACATGTCACTATGTCATACAATTCTCAAAACTCATCCTACCAACTGATATCTCAATTAAGTTAGGGATTTTTAAAAGATACCACAATGAATACTAATCTACAAGAGTCATTAGGTGTCCTGCCTGTCCCGGAAGATCCATCGGTCCCAATTCAGAAGAAGATTTCTTCAATTTATTTATTGGACACTGGGCATCCTCGTTAGTGTACAATGGTCTAGGAACAACACTTAACACGAATCAATAATCAATTAAAACCTTATAATTCAATCACAGAACTTAATGACTTCCTTTTAACAATCTCATATTCCATACGGGTTAAATTTTACTTTATTCAAGTTTCAACCAATTTTATACTCAATTCGATATCCTACGTCATTTCCCAATACTTTCATCCTTATTCTTACACCTCAAAAGGGCAATAAAAGCTCGATATGATCAATACTTAATTTCCAATCCTATAACTCCTTTATCAATAATTATCAAATGAGTCACTAGCATGAGATGACTCACACATTCAATTAGATTTCTCGGAAAGGTATTAGTGGCATGAGGCTTTTGGGTAATGGTTCCAATGACAGCCTCAAGTGCAACATTCACCCTTTCGATTTCAATTTAAGAATTGGATGACAACGAATCAGATGACATCTTTCTAGGTGATAACGTTTTGTCAAACTCCACTCTATAAGGAAAGATCGTCATGACATCGATATCAGATTTAATCTCGCCAATTCTTCTTTCAATATCACAATCAACTAATATCTACATTTCTACGAATATTAACCATTTGTTGGGATCATAAATATCCAAAACTTGGTTTAGATCTAGGATAGCTAGAATTCCTACGAGAATAGCTTCGATTAATTACTAGGGAGGTTAGGGTTTCTTGTGACAATCTACGTCGTATAAATACCTCGTATAAATATCAAAATAATCATCAAACAATCATGTAATAAAATTACATCATATATATAATCCAAGTTATATATATATTAAAATAACACTTCTCAGTCTGGCCTTGTCGGTAACTCGGGAATTCTTTGGCACCGTTATAGTCAAAAGATTTTTAGACATTTTTAGAAAAATGTTTATAGTTAAAAGATTTTGAAATGTTTTATTCAAAACCTTAGTTTTAAAAATCTTTCGTTCTCTATAACGAGAGCTCTGGTACCAAACTATAACACCCCCAAATTTATACAACTCAATACAGCGGAAGACTAGTTGGTGTTACGGGATAGCACATTACTCACATCATAGACAACGCATAAAAATCGCGTTGTTTAATAATAAAGCATTTCCATTCATAAATATCAAAGTTACATCGGTCCCAAGTCATATTATTTCATACAAAGTTTTACAAAGTATTTGAATGGAAAATATTGTTTAATTTCGGGCCATGAATTCTTGTCGTCTTCCCGAGAATTACCTTCAAGTACCTGAGATAAAACATGTTAAAAGAAAAGGTCAGCGATAACGCCGAGTGAATTCATAGAGTTTAATAAAATCCATCAATATAATATCAGTATAAAATTAGTACTGAAAATCATTTTGTACAAATCATTTTAAT
The DNA here is from genome assembly GCA_025667525.1 of Glebionis coronaria. NCBI lineage: Eukaryota > Viridiplantae > Streptophyta > Magnoliopsida > Asterales > Asteraceae > Glebionis > Glebionis coronaria. The sequence continues at coordinate 383,604,501 of CM046874.1, forward strand.
AGGCCATAAAATAGCCAAAGTCATTTTATACAAATCTTCATCAAAATCATAATATAGGCATTTGTCTTAAAAATCAGTATACGAGCCAATGTCGTAAAAACATCATACAATACGTCTTATGACGTTGTATGAAAATAAAAACCGTTATATGAATATGGTTATGAAAACCAAAACACGAACATAATATCAATAGTATGACCCTATATTGCTAGTCAGGCAATACATCGTAATTCGGTGCGTCTATTAGTATTTCGTTAATTGGATTATTATAAGCCGCATGACATTGTTACCTTACTAAACCAACAACGGGTAGCTAACCCGATACTCAATTTGCCCATCTAAAGTATCGTGTCGTCACAAAGGTCACGCTATGGAAATCTTGTCATACATAAATTCGCTTACCAATCAATGTGGCACGACGGGGATCAACCGTCAAGGCGCGAACTGGGGTGATCGTCCCCAAATAGTACTATTATATGCACAAGCGTCCACCAATCCCGGTAGTTCACAATTCATGCTCATGGGACTTTTAGTGACATAACCTAACTTTAATAATCCATTTGATTTCATCTATCGGGTCCTTTAATCATTTATCGGGTCATACAATCAGGTCATACAATCATTCGGGTCCAAATCAATAAACAAACAATCGGGACAAATGGTGTCCTATTTTATAAAAACTAACATGTTATCTCCCTCGCGGGTTTATAAACATTTCATAAAAACATTTAAAAGAGTGTGAGGCTATGAACTCACGTTGATGTGGGAAGGCGGGTTATCGGTAATTCGGACGTACGGTACGTGCTTCAATCACGGAAACCTAGACAAATAATACTCGTCTTAGACTCATGTCCAATGACTTTATAAAAATAACGATTATGTATACATATGATGATTTTATATATGATGATCAAGTGGGTTTACATATTCTCTTTTACTCATTTTTGTGTTTATGTGTCGATAACTTTTATACTAGTTTACTAGTTTTACCTATTTACATATTTTAAGTCCAATAAACTTATTATAAGTTCTTTAACTTGTTTTAATCCATGTTATACTTATATTATCAGTATCTACACTTTACAAGTTGGGCCTAAATGGGTTAAGCCCAATAAGTTCTTTTTATAAGAGTTTAACTTATTTAGTCCAATTATTAGTCCAATATGTTTACTTAGCTCGTTAATGTCCGTATGTCCTATAGTTCGGGTTTTATCGGTTTTTACTTGTATTAGATACTTATATATCAGTATATGACTTTTAAAAACTTTACATTAGACGGGTTTGATCGTCTAAGTTTTAATTGGCGAAAAACGTTAATTTTACGGTAATAGCCGAAAAAGTCGTAAAAATCAAGTTTATAGTTTTATAACTTATAAAACTTAACAAGTTACCATTTTTATAAAATGTCCACTTATTTACCATTGTACATATTTATATAAATGTATTATATAAGTTAGTGGGTTTTTATTTACATTTTATACTATTTTTATTTGAGTGCTTATATAATACTATTATACTTTAATTTCCAAAATCTGATTTTTATTTTCATCTTCACCAAAACTGCCATATCTAGAGTTCTATATAGAGATAGAAGCTCAAATTTTTAGGACATAAACTACATGATATGTGCTCCATTTAACTCTGCTATAGTTACTGTTGAATCATCTTCTAAGTATTTTCTAAAAATCGTCCAAAACAGTGAACTCAGATTTGTACTTTAAACTTGTTTTGATCATATCTCACTCATTACAATGATTCCATTGCATGGCCAACTCTCACATGTGTAAAAGACTCATAGCTTACTGTATATCAATTAATCTATGCCATTTTATCAGTTCATCATATGATTCTTTACTGTTTTATACAGCCTACTAATTTAAGCAAGATTAGCCCATTTTTACTTATAGTTTTTCATCTTTTTATCCATGATTATTAACACCAAATCCCCACACAATACTTTTATCATCATATAATCATCATATACATATACAATAGGAAATAAAATACATGATTACATAATCAAAATAACAAGAAGACGAGGAGGACAATCTTTATACCACCAAGTTGATGTAGGTTGTGATTTGGACATGGATTTTGATGGAGAAACTTATGAATAAGCAAAACCATCTTCAAGATCACCTATCTTCATGAACACTTTGTGGAAAATCAGCCCTTGAATCCCTTGAAAACTTCTCCTTGGATGTTAAAACTTGCACCAATCTTCATCTCTTTGAATGGAGATTAACATATCTTAAGTATAACAAATGTTTGTGGTTAAATTTTGTATGAATGGGGTGTTGTGGTGATGATATGGGACGAAATTATAGAGAGAGGAAGAGAGAGTTTTGGTTGATTTGCATGTATGTAATGAAGGTAGTAGTTTTTGGTAGCTAGTTTTGATGGAAGAATGGCTTACTTTGTAAGCTAGGATGACAAGTGTAAGCTTAGCTTACAACTTGACACCAAATGTGGTGTGGTGGTGTTGTGTGGGATGGTTATAGTGGGGGTGGGGCAAGTGTCCCACTTGTCTCATCCCCATTTATTTACGGGTACTCCTCGATTCTAGTTTCCTCGATTTGTGTGCCCTCAGGTCGTTTTACGAAAAACGTTTTTATAAATTGTGAATCAATGGAACAAAACGAATCTAATAAAAATTGTTTCATAGAAAAAAACGGAGTTAGAAAACGTAAATACGTAATCCTAAGGTTTCCGGTTTAGTCGTAAAGGACGTTAAAATAAAATCGTAAGTCCTAGTCTCTTCTCGTAAATTTGTGAGTTCATGAACTAACACAAATTTAAAACTCCAAAATAATATTCACGGATAAATTTATTTTCTGAAATGTCGGACTGTCACCAAAACGGTGTATGTAAACGTAAGCACGTAACGTTGAATCCTCCGGTTTAGACGTAGTCGATGCTACTTCAAGACGTAAATCCAAATTTCTTCCCAAAAATAAGTGAGTTCATAATGTAACATTAAAATAATGTTTTCAAATAAATATTGAGAATAAAATATCAACCATAAATTGACGGATTGTCACACAAGACCTTCCCCTTCTCCTATATATGCCCTCCTAATCCTTCATTAGGAGGGTGTTAGTTAATTACTCATTATTTTTAGTAGGTAATTAGTGTGTTTTTATTTTTCTCTCTCTCTAGCTTTTCTTTCAAGCTTTCTTAATTTTCATCTTAATCTTGTAACTTTGATTCTTAATCTTCAATTTAATCAAGCTTATTTTATATCTCTCATTCTACCTTTCTTAATATTGTGGTGATTTAATTAATCATGTAGTTTTCTTAATCAAGTTGATTGTGTGATTGATTTGTTTATGTGATTGATCTTATGATTTTGATGTGGTGGATGTTTTAGCTTATTGAGATTGTTGATTTATTAGTGTTTGGTTTGTTTTAGATTAAGTTGATTTGATAGATTAATAGTTTTAATTAAAAATTGATTTTAATAATTTTGATTATTTTGTGTTTTTTTAAGTTTTTGATTTGTGGCTTATTTAGTTCTTCTTAAAATTAATTTGGTGTTAGTTTTGGTTAACTGCTTATTTGGTTGTGCTTATTTTTGGCTTATTTTGGGTCTGTACTGCTTCTGTATCTATCCTATAACTATCTTCGGAAAAGGGTTTAGAAATTACGAAGAATTCCCCTTTCTCCGAATTCAATATTCCGAAGATTTCCATTTAATATAAATTTGTTCATTTATCCAAAATTAACAACTTTTTCCGAAATACCACTCATTCCGAAAAAAACTATTTATTCCGAAAAAGTTGTATTCCGAAGATTTCCTGATATTCCGAAATTCTTTGTTTTACCAAAAAAGTGTTTATTCTGAATATCTTTGTTCATTCCGAAAATACTCCATTATTCCGAAAAACCATCCTTATCCGAAAACAACCCTATATTCCGAATATCTTTGTTATTCCGAAAATACTCTGTTATCCGAAATTCTTGTTTATTCCGAAAATCTTCCCTCTTCCGAAACCAGTGGTTTATTCCGAAATTTTTCCTCATTGCGAAGAAGTTGTATTTTTCTGAATTTAACTAATATTCCGAAGATAACTCATTTATCCGAAATGAGATGATATTCCAAAAAAGATCATTTATTCGGAAAAAGGGTGTTATTCCGAAAAAAGATATGATTATCCGAAGATAGTAGTTATTCCGAACTTGTTGATTTTTACAGAGATTCAGAGATCAGTTTAACCAGTTAATCAAGGTTAGATTTCTCAGTTATTTTTATATATTTAGATTTTATGTTTACAAGTAGATTAGACAACCAAAAGCTCCCCCTTTTAGTGACCATCACCAATAATTCCACTTTTAACCGTGATCAATTCGATTAGATACCGAGAACGATTGAGTACACATATGAAAAATCTCCATATTATGGTCCCTCCAAAGGATTTTGACGAATGGAATCGTCTTCTTCCTCATGACTCGTTCTTGCCTGTCAAGAACTCGTTCGGGTTCCTCTATGAATGTAAGAACTTCACAAATATTTTTCAGTGGCACTACTACAAAAAATGCGATAGAAACTGGTCAAAATAGCCCATGAAGAGTGGTTTTGGAACCGCTCTCCAAAGGGGGTATCTCCATGATCGAAAGATAAGAAAACCGGTTATGCAACCAGTCTCTATTAGAAGAATTTACACTGGTTTTCTCCCTTAAAATAGGTCTTCATATTAAAATCTACATACTTATTTTATACAACATGGACACTAATTCTCCCGAAACAGGTCTTTATAGAAACACGAACCTGTCTTGATATAGAGTAAAAAGATATGTTTTTATCTCAAAACCTGTCTTTTTTAATTTATTTTAGAAAAAAAAATAATTTTTTAATTCCAAAATTTACAAATTTGACCCACGAAAATAAAAAAGTGTAAATACATCAAATATATAAAAATGATTTAGATGGACATAAAATCTCAAAATCAACAAATTAAAGTAAATTAAGACTACTCCAATGCAGCTTAACTAAATAACTAGAATTCAACAAATAACCATAAATCAAAACACTAGAATTCAACATATTTATTAGGATTAATGGCTCTACAATGTAAATCAAGCACTAATGATCTCGTTGAACTCTTTGTTCTCTAATGAACACGGTTCTTTTCTAATTGATACATACCGCATACAATGTATCATGGATTTGTTAATCTGATGAACAAATTGCACAATGACTTCGTAAATTGTAGCTTGGGAAAAATTGCTTAAGCCACTAGCGCGAACTCCACCTAGCTTTAGTAGCGCTATAAACTTTGGCTGTGCACGATCTACAAGACACGTCAGACACATCAGAACTGTTATATAAGACTTATTTTCCTAAAATAAACTGTGTCTGAAACGAAGAAAAATCTGTTTATCCAAACTAAAAGTTGGCTATTAGCGTTTCAAGGTGTTCTTAATTAACAATATTAACTAAGAACAAAACCACATTTAACTCTAAAGTCGTAAAGCTAGGTTTCACATAAACAATCGTAACGCACCTATGCCTCTTTTTTGGCTGCAGCCTTTGCAACAAGTAGTTTATATGCAGCAAGTTTCTTTTGAACGTTTGGAGGATTAATGAGATCCACAACGACGGAGAAGAATTTCATGCTCGTCCTGAATATCACAAACCTTTGCAGTCTACAAGCCAGTTCCACGAACCCTCAAACATTTCCCTAGAGCAGCTATGTGATTAGCAAAAGCAAACACCTTTTACAACCAAAAAACTCCTTAAATATTAGTTGTTTCTTATTGGAATCTTACTAAATATTTATTGTTTACTGATAGATTCTGAATACCAAACAACCAATGGGCTTACTTTGGCAACATAACTACCAATTGCTTTTACTAATAGATTCCGAATACCAAATGATTAATGTAAGTGATGTATTTTAGCGACCAACTATACAGTTACTGTTCATAATATTTAGAAAAAGACAAGTCTATGGGTTCAACCTTGGTTGAGCAAAAGTCCTGCATTATTTGAATTTTGAAATGAATCAGGATCCAATTATGCATCTCGTTTAACAATATCCAGAACTCTACATCAAAAACATATGTTTAAATTCTAAATATGATTAAAGATAAATCAAATAACGAGAATGTGGTAACTAAGGGTGTTATTGAGCAGATTATGGGATCTTGTCAGGTCAGGTTGAATCGGATTTTAATTTTTTAAAACTCACCCACAACCCGACTCGATAAGAAATCAGGTTATCAGGTCGGGTGATACTGCTAATAAATTACTTTGATCGAACAACAACTTAATAGTTAATAGTAATAAACTTTGATCGCATACAAGCCAATACAAGTTTACAAAGCTTATTTTTTCACCAACCGAGTATGACATGCTTGACAATGGAGTGGCTTTAGTATATGAATTCATGTACGTCAATGCATATGTCAAAGAAACTAGCTCATTCATCTAGCTTCTTTTGGTTCAGTAATAAAAAGGCATATAGTGCCAAAAAATAAAAAAAAAACATGATGTGAAGTTGGCTGCTAATTTTAGTGAGTAAAACATACATAATACTAGTTTACATGAAAACAATTGTTAGTACAAATAAACACCGTTTGTTAAAAGAATATGCATTCTCTTACGGACCTTTAGTATATAATTGGTGTGTGAACCATAATTACACCTAGATTGGGCACATAATTAATAGCTACAGTACAAGAAACAACTTTGTTTTAAAAAAATTAGACTTATAGACACATTAAAGTGTAAGCTAATGTTATTATCTATGTCAGCAATATTGATTGGCAGGTAGGATGAGCATTCCGTCCCGAATCCCGGAACCGTGCCGATTCCCGGTACCCGAATTCCGTTCGGTACGATAGCCGTACTGCGAAATAAGGTGGGAAAAAAATCGGTATCACTAATTTGGTACGGGAGCTGTACTAAATCGGGAAATTCCCGAAGAAAGAAAAGGAAAATCCCGATTTTCCCGTACCGATATCTGAATCCCGTTCGGTACAATATCGGTACCATTAATTTATGCTCGGGAAAAAATCGATACTACTAATTCTGTACGGGGTCGGTACGATACCGGTACCGTGCTCGTCCCTATTGGCAGGTCTTATCGGTTGGCCCGATAGCAATAATTATTTAACCCACACCAATTGTTAACACCACAAAAACATCAATCAATGCAGGAAACAATAAAACACCAACAACACTCACTCACGAAACTATAATTGAAAGTCAACCATTCCTTATTCAAATACCTACAAATCTAAAATCTATCGCACTTAAAACTTATAGCCTAAAATTGCCGATAATCAATTGTGGATTGATTTTTCGTGAACAATCCACACGAACTCGTCGAAACCACACTTTTCGACAATGATAATAACCGAAACAAAAACAAAACTGTATAAATATTAAATACTCTCAGTTTCATATATTCTTACAAATAAGGATTAAATCATTTAGCAATTAAGTAATAAAAAAATTAGGTGAACGAATAAAAATGTGAAATGAATAAGAATAAACCTCTAGAGATCTAATCAAGATGAGGAGAATAAATGACATCAGTCGTTGATGATCGAAAGGTGAGGGTTTGGTCTGTGTGTGTGGGAAATGACTGTATGTATGAATAAAGTAGGTGCAAAGACATGAATGGGGAAAGGACAAACTGTGTTTGAGATTCATAAGATAAAAGAATGAGATGGGTACCAGGGTGATGACGAGGAGCCACGGTAGAAGAATGATAGGTCAAAAAGGATGTTTGAAATTCATAAGATAAAGAGAGTGAAATAAAATACTGCCAAAAAATGATAAAATGAAAAAATAGGAGGGAGATATCCCGCTAGATGAGTAGATGAAAAATCAAATGAATAAATAGATTTTTTTTGTTTAGAGAGTGGTTTTAAGAAAACACTTTTTATGTGTTTTAATTCATACACACTGGTGTCTTGTTCTTCTTTTGTGTCATTTCAGGTTTTTTTTTTCTTATTGAGACTGTTTTTTATGAAACTAGTCTATATACGGGGGTCTTCATAGCCTTTTTTGTAGTAGTGTGGATACTGAACTATGTGAAGGGGATGATACTTGTATCCTCTGAGTAAGGACACATGGAAAACGTCGTGTACGTGAGAAAGCTGCGTAGGTAACGCTAAACGATAAGATACTTCACCAACTCGCTCAATGACATCAAACGGTCCGATGAATCGAGGACTGAGCTTCCCTTTGATTCCAAAACGCTTAACGCCATATGCCGACGACACCTTAAGAAAGACGTGATCTCGTACGTTAAAATGTAAGTCCCTATGATGCTTGTCGACATAACTCTTCTGACGTGATCGTGCTTCTTGCAATATCTGCTTAGCTACAGCGACCTTCTCGTTGGTCAAGTCTATCATTTCTGGTCCTTCAAGTGTTCGCTCACCAACCTGATCCTATCATATTGGGGCGCCGCACTTTCTGACATACAACATCTCGAATGGAGCACACTTAATGCTAGCGTGCCAAGTGTTGTTGTATGCAAAGTCTACCAAATAGATGTAATCGTCCCAATCTCCTGTCCATTCCAACGCACATGACCTCAACATGTATTCTAATGTCTGAATCGTTCGCTCCGATTGTCCGTCTATTTGAGGATGAAAAGTCGTGCTAAGCTTAAGTTTTATACCCCAAGTTTTCTGCAGACTCTTCTAGAATCACGAAGTGAAACGAGGATCTCTATCTGAGACGATGCTGGATGGAGCACCATGAAGTCTCATGATCTCCTTCTTGTAAGTATCGCCGAGTTTACTGACCGGATCATCCTTGCGGATCGGTAAGAAATGAGCTGACTTAGTAAGTCAATCAACGATAACCCAAATCGCATCGTGCCTCCTCTTCGTCTGCGGAAGACCGGTAACAAAATCCATGGTGATCTTATCCCACTTCCACTCTGGAATATCTAACGGTTGTAGAAGACCGCTAGATTACTGATGCTCGATCTTAACCTGCTGGCAGGTAAGACATTTGGAGACGTAAGTCGCAACATCCTGTTTCATACCACTCCACCAAAGGTATTGCTTGATGTCGTGGTACATCTTGGTCGAACCAGGATGAATGGAGAATGGGGAGCTATGAGCTTCAGCTAACAATGCTTCCCGGAGTTCTTGATCATTAGGAACATAAAGTCTCGTGCCCTACCATAAGATACCGTCTTCGTCTACACGAAATTCTGTCTACTTCTCCAAGTTCTGAATTATCGCCCAGATTTCACGATCATCCTTTTGTGCTTCCTTGATCCTAGAAAGTAACTCAGGTTTTACTCTAAGATTAACCCAGTAACCATGTTGTCCAAATACCATGATCTCGATGTCTATTATAATTTCCTCCTCAATTTTAATGTCGTTTATCATTCCGGACTTTCTACTAAGTGCATCTGCCACTACATTCGCCTTGTCGGGATGATACTGCAGATTAATGTCATAATCCTTCAATAGCTCTAACCATCTCCTCTTTCTCATATTCAGTTCACGTTGGGTGAAGATGTACTTCAGGCTCTTGTGGTATGTGAAGATGTCACATGATTCTCCATACAAGTAGTGCCTTTATATCTTCAATGCAAACACGATTGCTGCAAGTTCCAAGTCATGCGTAGGGTAATTTTTCTCATAAGGCTTAAGATTCCCTAAAGCGTACGCGATCACTTTCCCATGTTGCATGAGAACACAACCAAGTCCTTTCCCTGAAGCATCACTATCGATTTGAAATCCACCTGTACCAGATGAGAGAGTAAGAATCGGTGCAGATACTAACTTCTGCTTTAGGTCTTCAAAGCTCTTCTCTCTTTCTTTAGTCCAAACGAATTTCTACCTCTCCTCATCAGTTTGGTCAATGGTAGTGCTAAACGGGTAAAGTTCTCTACGAACCTACGGTAGTAACCAGCTAAGCCTAGGAAACTACGAAATTCAGTCGCTGATGTCGGTCTTGGCCACTTGGTAATAGCCTCAACCTTTTCTAAATTAGTGGTGATTCCTTCTGCTGATACAATGTGACCTAAAAACACCACCTTGTCTAACCAGAACTCACACTTGGAGAATTTAGCATACAACTGCTTCTGGCGAAGAATCTGTAATACTGTACGAAGATGGTTTTCGTGTTCCTCCTTGGACTTAGAGAATATCAGGATGTCGTCAATGAAGACAATGAAGAACTTGTCCAGAAATTCATGGAAGATTCTGTTCATCAAATCCATGAAAAGAGCTGGAGCATTGGTAAGGCCAAATGGCATGACTACAAATTCATAGTGCCCATAACATGTACGGAAAGCAGTCTTGGCGATGTCCTGCTCTTTCACCCGTAACTGATGATAACCTAACCTCAAGTTGATCTTGGAGAAATATTTGGCCCCTTGGAGTTGGTCAAACATATCGTCAATGCGTGGTAAAGGATATCTATTCCTGATGGTGATCTTGTTGAGCTCATGATTATCTATGCAAAGACGCATACTACCGTCCTTCTTCTTTACGAATAAGACTGGTGCGCCCCATGGAGATGTGCTAGGTCGAATGAAGCCTCGTTCCAAAAGTTCTTGCAATTGATCCTTCAACTCCTTTAGCTCGATGGGAGCCATGCGATAAGTAGCCTTGGAAATCAGCTCAGCTCCTGGGATGAGCTCGATATTAAACTCTACTTCACGTGCACGTAGAATGCCCGGAAGTTATTCTGGAAACATATTAGGAAATTCTGACACTATTGGTTGATTCTGAATTGACGGAGATTCAGCATCCATGTAATGAATAGTAGCTAGATAGCCCTCGTAACCATGTGAAAGTAATGCACGTGCTTGCAAAGTCGAGATTATTTGTACAGGCCTTCCGGGTACAAGCCCGTTGTCGATATACTCTGGTGCATTTACATCACCGAAGATGACCCGATATGTATGGCAGTCTATGGTGGCGTGATGTTTGGATAGCCAGTCCATGCCCAATATCATGTCAAAATCACTCACGTCCAGCGGAAGTGCGTCAACAGGACGATACTTATCGTCAAACTATAGGGGAAGGCTCTTGTACACATGGGTTATGTGTATAGAGTCTCTTAAAGGCGAGGAAATGTTTAGTACATTCCCTAATGGCATAGGGGATATCCTAACATTCTTAGCATAAGCAGTACAAATGGCCGAATGAGTTGTTGGGTCAAAAAGTTGATGTGGCAGAAACTCAAAATCGAAGAAAATATCAAGTAATATGTTCAAGCGTTGACAAGAGCAATCTGGGCGTTGACAAGAGCAATTCAGGCGTTGACAGAAAGTCAACAAAAGTCAAACGCGGTCAAAAAGTCAAACGCTGATGGACATTGAAGATTTGATGGAGAATTCTATTTAGGGAATATATTGAGTATATTATTTATGATATACACAATATATAGTTTATCTAAATAGAATATTTAGATATTTATTTGATTTGATCTCTTGTAGATTCTGTTCCTTCCACTATAAAAGGAACAAGAGTCTTAGGTTTTATTCATATTATTCATTCACAATGTAAACCTAAAGTGTGTGTCGCACTAGACGTGGGATTCAATGTATACACGTCTAGTGGTTGTTTATTATTAATATAATGAACAATCGTTGAGTATTTTATGTCTTGTGCCTAAACACCTTGTTATGATCATTGTTCTTTTCCGCTATGTTATCATATGAACGATGATCAACCTAGATATAATGGTTCATAACCATTGAGTCTAACGATCATAGGACTCCACAATTGGTATCAGAGCCTAAGGCTCGTGATATCTAGGTACGACGAGGTGTTCGTGTATGGTGAAGAAGAAAAATTCGTATTGAATTTTTCTGGACGTTTTTGTGTGCGCAGCAGTATTCAGAAGGTCATAACTTTTGATTGAACCGTTGGATCGTCACGAAATTTTTTATGTGTGTTCTACATACATAGATCTAAACATCCACCGGAGGTATTGTCGAGTTTTATCCCCAGACAAAAGTTATTAAGCATCGAAGTTGGCTGATGGCAGATTTTCAGATTTTTATATTCACATGAAATCATGATTTAGGGTTTCTGAAAACCCTAGATCATTACATATAACAGAAGATCTGATGTTTTATGACGAATTGGAGGTGATAAAGTATTAGGGTTTCATCCAAAACCCTAGATCTACGATTCGATTTTAGGGTTTTATATAAACCCTAGAATAGTCATCGCTGTGTGATTGGAAGAAACGAATACATGCGACTCCAAAGAAAAGCATGATTTGCTTTATGCTAGTATAAGAAACAATGAAGTAACGTTGCATTCAAAGTGTGTTCACACGATTATTGAACTATGATTGGTTATTCAATTGTGTTCACATGAAGCTAAGTCTCTGATTGGTGGAAACTTGTTTTGTTCACACGATGGAAGCTCCATGATTGGTGGTAAGCTCTTGCGTTCACACGGTAACAAGAAGACATATTTGTGTTCGTTATGGTGTACTAGCATTCACATGATCGTAGCCTATAGCCCAAATATTTGTGTTACTGATTTTGATTCGAATCTGCTACATGCTGGTATACGGTTATTCACATGAGGTTAACTCAATCATTCGTTCCTATTGGTTGAAGTTTTTGTGTTCACATGGATACTACATACGTGATGTTTTAAAAAGATTAGGCATTCTTGTGTTCACATGAGGAATGAATACAGACTTGGTGATGGTGATAGAGACGTCTGTTTATGGGCAGCAAATAAAGGTAATAGTCAAGATATGCATATATCTCACATTCTGGTGCGTATTATAATTTTGATCATGATCTGATTTGTTTTGGTAAGTGCAAATAAAGAATGATTTAAGGGGATATATATTTGGACGAATTATATGCATCTACATGGGAAAATATTAGTTATATTCCTACTTTGTAGGGATGTAATTAATTTAATATTCAAAGACATATGTAGGCTATGTTATTTGCTGCAAGGAAAAAGGGAAGAATGTGTGGATGATGTCAGCAGATTAAGACGCTGACAGATGAAATATAGGCGCTGACAAGAGTATTTTTGACGCTGACAGAATAAGTCAACGCTGACAGCGTTGACAGTGTTGTCCGAGATATGTTCTTCAAACGCTGATACGCCTTGTCCGATATCGGGTAATGAATGTGGATATTGGACAGTAAGGGTTCTCGGATAACAAACGGAATAGCTGCTGTTTGAGAAAACTGGTACGTTTTAAGCACACAAAAAGGAGGAAAATACACACAAAGGTACATGGAATCTCCGTTATAATTTAGAATATCATGATGATATTTATGGCTCGGATATTTTTAAATGGATTAATGATTTTAAAGCGAGTTAGCAATTATTCGTGGGAATTTGATGGATATTTAAACTATGTAATCGGGATAGCCTTTCAAAAGAGTTATTCAGCATAACACTTTTACATATGGTATGAAGATGTTATTTCATTCAAATTCGTCATGAAGAGGTGTTAGCTTAAGGGGAAGAATTCTTATGGTAAGTTTGATGATTGAAGGAGATTTTTGCGAGTTTGTGTTTTATCATATTGTTAAAGTGGTGGACATCAGCCATTTACTTTAACAATAACTTGTTCGTGCTTTACATGGTTGGTGATGAAGACTTGTCATAAACACTTGAAGGAGTTACATTATCATGCTCAGTGTCTCACAAAGGATGAGAATATTGACAAGGGATCGAGGTCTACTTATATTTTTTCTATCTGGTATAAGTTCTTCATCACATGGATAAACAAGACACGGAACATAGGTTTGTGGTATTCTACTTCTGCATCAAGACTACTTTATTTATTTTTCTTCAGGATCATTACACAGAGCCTACATTTGGAGAATCTTCAACATTGCAACATTGTTTACTTCCTTGTTGATGTGACAAAAAGGGGAAGAAAATACATGCTACACTTGAGGGGAAGCAATTTGAAGATCATGTACAACTTACAAGAGATACACATAGAGTTTTGCCACTATCAACTAGGGGAAGATTGTTGGGTCAAAAAGTTGATGTGGCAGAAACTCAAAATCGAAGAAAATATCAAGTAATATGTTCAAGCGTTGACAAGAGCAATCTGGGCGTTGACAAGAGCAATTCAGGCGTTGACAGAAAGTCAACAAAAGTCAAACGCGGTCAAAAAGTCAAACGCTGATGGACATTGAAGATTTGATGGAGAATTCTATTTAGGGAATATATTGAGTATATTATTTATGATATACACAATATATAGTTTATCTAAATAGAATATTTAGATGTTTATTTGATTTGATCTCTTGTAGATTCTGTTCCTTCCACTATAAAAGGAACAAGAGTCTTAGGTTTTATTCATATTATTCATTCACAATGTAAACCTAAAGTGTGTGTCGCACTAGACGTGGGATTCAATGTATACACGTCTAGTGGTTGTTTATTATTAATATAATGAACAATCGTTGAGTATTTTATGTCTTGTGCCTAAACACCTTGTTATGATCATTGTTCTTTTCCGCTATGTTATCATATGAATGATGATCAACCTAGATATAATGGTTCATAACCATTGAGTCTAACGATCATAGGACTCCACATGAGTAGCACTCGTGTCAAATAAAACACATGCAGCTTGACCATACACATACAAGATTCCAGTGTTGGTACCTATAGACTTGTTGGCCTGGTCGCGAGAAGTCGTGTAAACGCGTCCACTAGTAGGAGGCATCTTGGAATCAGCATGTCCAGATGTGCCCTCCATCTCGCCCTTGCGGCAGTCCTTCATGCGATGACCAGTAAGGCCACACTTGTAGCATGTGTCGCTGTCGCGACGACATGGCCTTGGGTGCCTACGGTTGTAGGTAGTGCAAAGAGGGTGAGTATACCCTCCAGCAGGTGCCCTTGCTGGCTGGGAGCCTGTTAAGAACAGTATACATGAGACATGGTTTAGAGGTACAAAAGGACAATGCGGAAAAATCGTAAGATCTAATATTAATGATAGCTGGACGGTTAGGCTGTGAACCTCTTTGGTTCTGGTCCCTCCCGTTACCATGATTCCTGGTAGAAGATTGCTAATGTGTCAGAATATGAAATATCGCATGTAACATAAGGAAATGAGTAAGTGTAAGGACCTGCTGCTGTTGGAGTTTCCAACGTTGTTACAGTAATTATCATTACCGCTACGCCTATCAGTAGTAGAACGGTCTTGAGTCTGACCGTTTCCTTTGGGCTGAGTAGGCTGTTGCTGAGTAACCGGCTGAGACCGGTCCCCAGTCTTCTTCCTGAAAGATGCAGTTTAAAGAGAGATATAAATATTGGATAATGCTGAAAGTAGCACACACCAAGTTTTTGGCGAACGATGTACGAAGAGCCCACCGGAAGTGGTATGCTTGCTCTTCGACAGTACCTGCTGTTGCGCCAAGAAAACCAGCCAAACGAAGAAAGGGCTGCATGAATTCGTTGCTGTTCTCCCCAGCTCTATGCCTAATTCCGTGGTACTCCCTCTTCAGCTTGTCTTGCTTAGCCTTGGGGAAGAACTGTCTCATCACTAGCTCCCTGAACTGAGGCCAAGTCAAACCAGCCACCCAATTGTCACCTTCCTCGGACTGCTTGACTGCCTTCCACCATCCTAGCACATCACCTTCGAACTTGTAACAGGCCAACCTCAACTTGAATACGGGGTCACAGCCCATTGCATCGTATATCTTCTCGATATGAGCCAGCCAGCTTTTAACTTCACTAGGGCTATCAGTTCTCTCGGAGGATCGAGGACGTTGCTTGTTGAAGCTCTCCACCCATGTGACCAATGTTGCTGGAGGAGGAGGAGGAGGTATTGGGTGTTGTTGCTGATTGTTGGCAGCCTGCACCTCAGCCCTGATTTCGTTCTTTAGCTGAGGAAGCAAAGCTTGCATCGCAGCTTGGACTGCTGCGTTGAGTTCTTCTTGCTCGCGTGTGAGAATCGTCTGACAGTATAAAACAAAATACATGATTAAACTGATCAAACATAAAATTTATACATGAAAAAAAATTATACCAATAAATCATGAGAAAAATTTTATGAAGGAAAACTAGTACATGAATGCATGATGCAGTTTTATGAAAACTTTTACATGCGCGAGAGTAAACGCCTATGGTCATTTCACTCAAAACAAAAGACATGGCGAGGGGACGCCAATCGGTCGGTCCCAAAGTCAAAAGTTTCGATAAAAGCACATGCGACAAAATAGGGCCAGTCCTGTACCAACCATTACTTAGTCCTAAACATGCGACAATGACATATATATGAATGTATGAAAGCAATGAATGCATGAAAACCGACTGTCAGTTCTAGGAAGACTATAATGACTACCCACTAATCACAGGTCATGTTTTAAGAGCCTACAGGTCGAAGCCTTGGCTCTGATACCATAATTGTAACACTCCATTTTGGTAAATGTAATGTCACGCGTGATTATGGCGTGTCATCAAAGCATGCAAGGAAAAATGTCTTAAACATTACATGACCATAAAGGAAATACCGAAAACAAACATCGGTACCCCAAAGTATAAGCTCATCACACACAAACATAAGTACTGTAAAGGAAAAGGACTAAACAATGTCCATAGAGATAAGTAGCAAAATGTATGATGAAAGGAATAAAGTAATGAAGGCTATAAAGCTTCCAATCCATATGCACGTACGCTTAGAGTCTATGAGCGTCCCTGAGTACCTTCCGTTTTGGGAACATGAAAGGAAAACGGTTGAGCATAATGCTCCGTGCACGAATATACAAGCATAGAATGAATAACATAAGCATATAAAACATATATCAACGGAATTAATTAAGTCCTGGAAAACCTGGTGTAACTTAGTAAAACTAGTTTTATAGTTTGAAAAGCCTTATGTTTATCTTATAAAAACGGTTTAACATGTTAACCATTAAGCCAATATTGGTCATGAAATATCAACGTGCATGAATACTTGGAGGGGTGACCTCATCATGCAATTAGAGGGGTTTCCTCTAATTAATATTAGTTTGAGTAGGAGGGATCAGCTCCTTGTGAAGGATGCAAGTCACACACCACATTCACATAGGTAATCTGCTAAAACATGTAACCTAGGATGCACCCATATGCCCCACACGATAACATAATAATATGGCCAAAAGCTGAAATAGACGCCACGAGCTATCACTCCGTCGTGGTGAAGTCATAACACTGGTGCCTCCAGTGTTATGGTTATTGTACCTCCATAACTAGGTGAAATTGGTCATGCATGTATATGCCTTAAGGATTTAAATTAAACATAAGCAAATCAAAACATATAAAACATATACTGAAAACAGTACCTTGTGTCCAGTGAACGAAGAAGACGAACGGAAGAGAGTCCTATTTCGATCTCACTAATGCTACATAGATAATATACGTGTATAAGTATTCTGATTACCGACTACGTAACTGGTTTTATATCATGTCTTAGCTTGTTTTATATGTTCATGTCTTGTTTTACTGATTTTAACCTTATGCTGTGTTTATCCTGTATTATGTATGTTCTGATTAAGTATTACTTGTATTTCTTGTATTATTATACTTGTTTTGTAATAATAAGTAACTTTCTAAAAATAGCAGGTTTCCTAAAATAGAATGTTTCCAAAAATAGAAATTTTCCAAAAATAGAAAGTTTCCAAAAATAGATTAACTGCTTAAAATAGATAAGTTTCTAAAAATAGTAAGTTTCCTGAAATAGAAAGTTTCCATAATTCGAAATAAGCTGGATTAATAAGCCAATAAGATAAGCTTAAGTTTTACTGATTAAATGTACTAAGTCATGTGGTTAATAGTATAGTTTATTAATTATAACGTGTTAATTAAATAAACTATATGTTATACGATTTAAATAAATATAATCAGGATTTAATTAAATTAAAGTGTATATAATACATAGGTTAAAACATGTATTAATATTTATATTAATATAACCTAAGTGATGAAAATTAATTAATTATATGTCATGTTTTAATAATTAATTAATTACTATAATCTAAGTTACATAAGTAAATACTTAGGTAAAAATCATGTATTATTAAATAATAATAATAATAAACCTAATTCCATGTTTTATGTGACAATCCGTCAAATTATGGTTGATATTTTATTCTCAAGTATTATTTAAAAATATTATTTTAATGTTATATTATGAACTCGCTCATTTTTGGGAAGAAATTTGGGTTTATGTCTTGAAGTAGCATCGACTACGTCTAAGCCGGAGGATTCTACGTTACGTGCTTACGTTTACATACACCGTTTTGGTGACAGTCCGACATTTCAGGAAATAAATTTATCCGTGAATATTATTTTGGAATATTAAATTTGTGTTGGTTCATAAACTCACAAATTTACGAGAAGAGATTAGGACTTACGTGCATAATTTAACGTCCTTTACGACTAAACCGGAAACCTTAGGATTACGTATTTACGTTTTTGAACTCCGTTTTTGATGAGACGATTTTTATTAGATTCGTTTTGTGCCGTTGATTCATAATTTATAAAAACATTTTTCGTAAAATGACCCGAGAGCACGCAAATCGAGGAAACTAGAATCGAGGGATACCCGTATATTAGTGGGATGAGACAAGTATACACTTTCCCCACCCCACTCAAAGGACGGCTAAACCATGGACACCACAACTCATGAGGTGTCAAACTTGTAGTAAACAAGTTACACTTGTTAAGCTAACTTAACCAAGTTAGCTACACACCACAAAACCATTTCCATCCAAAGCATTTACACATTTTATCTCATGCAATACCACTAAAATCCTCTCATCCATCTCTCACCCTCGCCGTCCAAAACCATCATCAAACACCCCATTTTGATCAATGTTAACCACAAATCTTGTGTTATCTACACATATGATGAAGAACCTTTGAAGCCTTGTTGATTGGTGAACATTATAACATCAAAGGAGGTGATTTGCTTGTGTCCTAGGGCTGATTTCTAAACAAGTGTTCATGGTGAAAGGTGATCTTGAAGATAAATTTGGTGTACCTCAAGGTGTTGTCCTCAAGAGACAAGTTATAGTCTTGGTTGGTAAACAAGATCATTCTTCCCATTTTCATTGTTATTTTTGTAAATGTAAAATGTATTTTCTTTCCTAATGTATATGTATATGATGATATATGATGATAAAAATATTGTGTGGGGGTCATGTGTTGATAAACATGGGTAAAAAGATGGAAAACCATATGTAAAAAGGTTAAAATCTTACTTAATAAGTTGGCTGTATAAAAACAGTAAACAACCATATGTTAAACTGATAAAATGGAATAGTGAAATCAATATACAGTAAGTATTAAGTCTTGTACACATGTGAGAGTTGGTCATGCAATGGAATCATTATAATGAGTGAGATATGATCAAAACAAAATTGATGCATCAATCTGAATAGTCTGTTTTGTGAGGACTGTTAGGGACACTTAGACTTGGATTGACCAGTAGCTAAACTTACGTTATTTGTAGCACATAATATGAAGTTTATGTCATCCAAAAATGAGCTTCTATCTCCTTGTACAACTCAACATATGATAAAAATGGCGAAAGTGAAAGTAAAAATCAGATTTGTGAAATTAAAGTATATAGTATAATATTAGCACTCAAGTAAATAATATATAAAAATGTAAACTTAAAACCCACTAACTTATATATTAGTTTTATATAAGTATGAACATTAATAAATAAATGATACATTTTATAAAATTGGAAATTTGATATGTTTTATAAGTTATAAAACTATAAACATGAGTTTTACGTCTTTTCGGCTAAAACCGTAAAATTAACGTTTTCGTCAATTAAAACTTAGACGATCGGACCCGTCTAATATAAACTTTTAATAACTCATATATTTATGAATAAGTATATATTACAAGTAAAACCGATAAAAACTCTAGCTTTATAACATATGCACATTAACGGGCCAAGTTAGCCTTATTGGACTATTAATCCAACTAGTTTGGCTAAACACTTATGAATTTACTTATTTGGCTTAACCCACTTGGGTCTAACATGTAAGTATAATACTGATATTAAAAGTGTAAAGTGGACTAATATAAGGTAAATAGACTTATAATGGGCCTAATGGGCCTTGACAAGTAAAGAAGATGAACTAGTGAAACTAGTATAAAAGTTACCAACACATAACACTATAATGTGTATAAAATGTACAATCCCACTTGATAATCATCATATTTATAAAATCATCATATATATACATAGTTATTGTTTTTATAAAGTCATTGGACAAGAGTCTAAGACGAGTATTATTTGTCTAGGTTTCCGTGATTGAAGCATGTATCGTACACCAAATCGCCGATAACCGCCTTTCCCATTCAACGTGAGTTCATAGCCTCAAACTCTTTTAAATGTTTTTATGAAGTGTTTTATAAACCCGCGAGGGATATAACATGTTAGTTTTGATAAAATAGGACATCATTTGTCCCGATTGTTTGTTTATTGATTTGGACCCGAATGATTGTATGACCCGATGAATGATTATATGACCCGATGTAGGAAATAAAGTGGATTATTAAAGTTAGGTTATGTCACTAAAAGTCCCATTAGCATGAATTGTGAACTACCAGGATTTGGTAGACGCTTATGCATATAATAGTACTATTTGGGGACAATCACCCCAGTTCGCGCCTTGACGGTTGATCCCCGGCGTGCCACATTAATTGGTAAGCGAATATATGTATGAGAAGATTTCCATAGCGTGATTTTTGTGACGACATGCTAATTTGAGATGGGCAAATTGAGTTTCGGGTTAGCTACCCGTTGTTTGTTGTAGCAAGGTAACAATGTCATACGACTTATAATAATCCAAATAACAAAAATACTACTATACGCATTGAATTAGAATATATTGCCTGACTAGCAATACGGGTTCTTATTATTGATGTTATGTTCGTGTTTTGGTTTTTAATAACCATATTCATATAACGGTTTTTATTTAACTCTATACAACGTTATAAAACATATTGTATGATGTTTTTACGACAATGGTTCGTATAATGGTTTTGAAGGCAAAATCCTATATTATGATTTTGACAACGATTTGTATAAAATGTTTTTTGGCCTATTTTATGGCCTACTATAAAGATTTGTACAAAAATGATTTTCGGTAATAATTTTATACCGATGATATATTAATGGATTTCATTAAACTCAATGAATTCACTCGGCGTTTTTGCTGACCTTTCTTTTAACATGTTTTATCTCAGGTACTTGAAGGTAATTCTCGGAAGACAACAAGAATTCATGGCCCGAACTTAAATAACAAATTTCCATTCAAATGCTTTGTAAAATTGTATGAAATACTATGACTTGGGACCTATGTAAATTTGATATTCATGAATGGAAAATGCTTTATTATTAAACGACGCGATTTTTATGCGTTGTCTATGATTTGAGTAATGTGTTATCCCGTAACACCAACGACTCTTCCGCTGAACTAAAGTATGATTATTTTGGGGTGTTACATTTTAATTAAATTAATTATATGTCATGTTAAATTAATTTAATTAACTTGTAAAATAAATATACTTGTATAACTATTAAACTTGTAAAAATAATAAACTGAACCCATGTATTATTTTTATTAAAACATGTTGTGACCGGTCCGTGAACCTGTGAACCGGCCGAACCAAACCCCACAAAAAACAGTGGCAAACCGGTCTAAGCCGGTTGCCCCTACTTCAAGTAAAACTGCCACCGGATGCTGCCGGTGGTCTTGTCCTCCCTCGGCCAGCCGCTGACACCACAAGGGCTCCCATAGCCAGTGCGTCGGTGGTCCCTGTTTCCTGCGGTGGTTCCCTCTGCTTACCAAAAATAGCCACCGACTTTAGCCGGTGGTGGGGCTATGGCTACCGAGACCTACAAAAACCACAAGACACCCCCGACGCAAGTCAGGGTGTCTTGTATCATGCTGTTGACCAAAACCCACCACCACCGAAACATGGGGTCTCGGTTGGGGTGTGAACCAACGACGCCGAGAGCCTCGTGGCTCTCGGTTTGTGTGGCGGCCGAACACCAAACCCGAAAACACCTTAATTAATTTTCCCCACCATGATTATTAGCATGTTTTAATCTTGTTTTTAAAACCCCCATGATCACATGTTCATGAAAACATAAAAATTAAAAAGAAAGGTTTTCGGATTACCAAAACACGTGGAATAAATAGAGGATGAATACACGAACACGTTCTTATGATTTCTTAAATCAAAATTAACCAACAACCCTTTGTTCTTGATGTAGCCGCTGGCCAAGGAGAGCATGGAGAAGGATTAGGGTTTTTATTTTTCTAAAAATCTTCTTTGAATGAAGAAATTTTTTTCATTATTTGTTTATTTAGTAAAAACACCTTGTTGTCGCGGCTTGTATGGCCCACCAAGGGAAACCCGTATCTTTTCCGTGTTCTAATTATTTACGTGTTCGTGTGCTCGTAATTCGTTACATTATTATTAAATATTCGTGTTATTATAAATACTTATACGTAATCGTAATAATAATTACCTAAATACATAATTATACGTTCGTGATTCTTACGTTCATGATTTCATGTTCGTGATTCTAATAATGATTGATAATAATTATCGTGCATTAATACATACTACATTATTTTTGTAACTTATATCCGTGAACCATATTCATGTTATAAAAGGAAACTTTTAATCTTGTACGTACGATACTAAGGGTACTATTCATGGTAAAAGCATGCGGGTTTTAAAGTATGTTTGAAAACGCGCGAGTGGGAATACAACTAACAACGAGGAATGAGGTAGGAGACCTCGGTCGCTTTGGAAAGGGAAAAGATTATCCCTCTCGAGGTTCAATATGAAAAAGCTACAAAAAATATATACATAATACCACTTGGGTGGAAAAACCCTCGATTAGCCTTCCTTCTCAAAATACTCACAAGTGAACGGAGGAAATGAGGTGGCGTGAAGAACTTAAGTACCTAGCTTCCCTTAGAAGGCCTTTTATAGCATGTCGCCTATCTATTCACCGTATAGTGCGTATTTATTCGAATTCTTGCTTATCGAAGGAATTAATCTATTTTTTCCTTTTATTTTGTTAGATCGATACACGTATATGGAACCGGAACGCCTCCAAATACGGGGTATTGCAAGCAATACTTATGGAAATATTTTATATTAGGGTTCTTATTCGTAATATCTATAGTAAAAAAATCTTTTTGTATTTTTTATTAAAAATAAAATATATTCCCAATAAAAGACAAGATAAATCGAAATAAGAAAAATGGTAATAGTACTTAATATATTTGGTGTAATACTTTAGGAAAAGTATTACTTTTTGATTTTTTAATTTTTTTTTGTGCAAAACTTAGGAAAGAATTTGCTTTTGTGATTTTTTTTTTTGTATTTTTTTTTGATTTTTTTAAAAGAAAAATAACGTTCAAAATTGAACGGATCCCAAAATGCAAATCGTCTCACGAAAAACCGTCAATCGTAACGAGATCGATTTGGCAGCGGCGCCAATTTAATATTGCAAATTTAATAACCGTTTTTTAGTATATCGTTTTTCCTCGACTCGACTCGAATTGATTTTCAACTTTTTTTAGCAAGTTATTTAATGTATTTTTCGTTCCTCAAATCGACTCGAATTGATATCAAATTTCTCACAAGATTTATCGTTTTTGGTTAATAGTACTTGTTTGGTATCTATGTCTAATTTAAAATTAAAGGGGAATTGTTATTCCCATCTCAATCCATAACACAAGATTCTAGAGAGAGAAAGAGAAGAAAAGTAAAGAGAGAAACTAGAGAGAATTTGGAAGGTTAAACACTTTAGAGAGAGAAAGTAAAATGGTAACCAACACCCTCTTCCACACATGGAAGAGGGTATATATACCCTTGGCTTGTTGGGTCGTGGGTTTAAGTGACTTGGGTCAGGCTTGGCTTTGTCTTGGGCTTACGCCCCTAACTTATACAATATTAGCTTAAAGTCCATGCCCGGTTTTCCCGACTAACCTATTACAATACAAGACCATTAATGACTAAGATGACCTATTACATTCTTGTTCGACTATATAAAATATAGGGCTAACAATCTCCCCTAATGTATTGGTCATCTTTAAAATGCATAAGATGATTGAGTGAATACATTCTTTTGGAGGTGATCTTCCTTTTTTGGTCTTGTATCTTGGTCTTGATCTTGTTTGTAACAGTTTTGTTCCTTCATGCCTTTATGATCTTTATCTTGAGCCTTTGTCATTTGACTTTGAGTGCTTGAGATCTTCAATCTATTCTTGATAGTGTTCATCTTGAGCTCATGTGACAAGATGACCTATTACATTCTTACATTCTTGAGTATCTTGATTATCGCCATCTTGTGCTCTTGTGACTCCTAAATCGACATCGGTTATACAGCTACGCCACCTTCTTGATATGCATCAACATATATACACACGGACGAAATGGCTTTGAACATTTCACCCTAACTCGGTAGCGTTTTACCTCCGGTCGGTGAAGACCGTTAGACGATATTAGATACCGTACCTGTGATCGGGTAGATTCGATTAAGAACCTCCTTGATAGGGTTTCCCGACGGTAGTAGCCAGTTCTCTTTACTCGACCGTCTCAAAGCAGACTGCGAACGTAAAGAGTGAATCATAAGGATAAATTATCCGTATGATTAGATTCGTCAATTCAGATTTCCTGGAACAAGTTTGATTCAATAAGAATCGCACCATTGTAGCTTTCCAGTTTTTCACAAGCTTGATTCATAGAGAATCTTGCAAGTTACCTACCGTAGTGCTGTTTGATGTTGACAGTAGAAGGATTTCCATTCGTCACTGTGAACACTAATGAGTGTCACTCTGAATGTTCTGGCAAGATCACATGGATTTTGCGAAGAAACCTGTAATCAAGTTTGACTCAATTAAGAATCCAAACTTAGTTGCGTTCTAGTTCTCACATGTTTGATTCGTGTAGAATCACACAAGTTACCTACCATGAGCTTGTTTGATGTTGGCTCAAGCAGGATTTCCATCTTCATTATGGATCGTATCACTCAGATGTTCTGGAAATATCACAAGGATAATGCTTAGGACTCTATTGTGTCATAATGAGATGATAGATAGATCTCGTTTTGGCTCTAGACTCAATAAGTGCATTTTGGTAATCGGGGGCTGGAGCAGACTGCCACCTTTTCAATATTAACTAACTCAGAGTGAGAAAGTCAATAGATACATGTTGATCTCCGTGACAACGAGAGAAGTTTCTTTTGAGAGAAACTAGAATGGCTGGGGAAGGGTTGTGCATCGCATCACTGGGACCATGACACTTGTCTTCGATATATATGTTAACCCGGTTCTGTCTAAGTTGCATAGAATATTCAACTCCTTCAATGCTTACCAACACGTCATCACTAGCATCTTGTTGTGATTGTTCCAGTGCTAACTTAAGTAATTGGTCTGCATTCAGCTTCATTCAACTCCATCTTTCCTAAGGACAAATATTTTAAGCTATGGAATGTCCTTGGGTAGATCCCTCCGGTTCTGGTTGGATCATAGGACTTAGTTTCCTATCCTAAACCACTTATGACTCCATCGTTTCGTCGTGGATAGTAGGTTGTTTTGGGTAAAGATCGAAACCATAAACCATTAAAAACCATTCAAAGTGCTTGATATAAATCAAAACTTTTAACACTTGAAATTTTTACATTTCCGAAACGCTCCCTGATAGGTGTGAAAACACCCATCCTTTTACCACTTAATTATAATCTAAACGAGACCATAACGTGTATATTATGTCGTAAAAGTCGGAATTATGCGTGGTTTGTGTTTTTATTATGTTTCAGGATAAAAATATGAAAAAGGGAGAAAACACGGGCTTTCACGGACTTTTATCGAAGAAAAAGACAAAAGACGAAGTCAAAAGGTCAATAGTGCAAAAAGAACGGAAGTCATAGGCCTATTCTGAAGATTTATCGAAGAAAAAGACTAAAGACGGAAGTTTAAACGAAGTCGAAGAACCAAGTCTAATTAAAGAAGAAAATTATAAGACGAGTTCAATTTATATCGACAAATCCCGAGACGACGTCGAGAAAGACAAAGAATTTAAATCGAGTCGAGACAAGAAGAAAGAAAGAAGAAAGCATCAACACTCCTCCTCTACTCCTATATAAACCCTCCTAATATGTCATTAGGAGGTGTTAGTCATTTTTAGGAGTAGATTAGTTTAGGAGTAGGGGTAGATTACTTTCTCTCTCTAGTTTTATTTCATGTCTAAAGCTTTAATCTTTAATCTTGTTTTGAATCTTTAATATTTAATCTTTTAAATTCAAGCTTTTTAATCATCTCATTCTACCTTTCTTGTTTGTTTAATCTTAATCTTTTTAATCATCCTTGTTCGTGTTGATTTCTTGTTCTTAATCATAATCTTTTTCATCATATTTTTACATAATGTTTACATCTTTTTAATTTTCGTGGTTTGTTACTGATGTTTTTATAAGTATTATCATCAATCTAGGATTTTTAGTTAGCTTATTGGTGTTTTACTTTGCTTATTTTCCTTTAAAAGTTGTGTTTTAAGTGCTTATTTTCGTCCTTTTTAGTGTCCCTATTTTTTAGGAAATCTGATTCGATTTTGCAATTATTGCGACATTGTGCCTTAATTTTGCAATTATTGCGAAATCTGCAATTTCGCAATTATTGCAACATTGTGCCTTAATTTTGCAATTATTGCGAAATCTTCAATTTTGCAATTATTGCGACATTGTGCCTTAATTTTACAATTATTGCGAAATCTTTGTTATGATTGCGGAATTATAGCCAACATTGCGAAATCTTCCTTTTTTGAGCATTGCAAAATCATTGGTTTTTAGCATTGCGAAATCTTTGATTTTGAGTAATTACGGAATTAATCTTTTAATTGCGGAATTAATTCGTTTTTTTTATTTTTGCGAAATTAAATAGTTTTTATTTAAATATAATTTTTAAATTTATTTTTCTGGCCATTTTTACTTAGCTTTATTTTTACTTGTTTGTCTTAGTTTATTTTCAGAGTTATTTAATTTTAAAGTTTTTAAATTTACGTTTTGTTAAGCTTTAATTTCTCGTCATTTACTTTTAAAGTTTTTATATTTTCGTCATTTACTTAATTTCTTTTAAAGTCTTATTTTTAGTTTAATATTTTTAAGCTTTTATCTTAATTTCTTTTAAAGTCTTTTATTTAAGTTTTAATTAGTTTATCGCTTTTATTATTTTGTTATTTACGTTAAAGTCTACATTTTTATTTTAAAATAGATACTCAACGACCTATTCTTTCTTTTAACCAAGAACAACTGAGTCACACATTCAACCGGAGATCATTCGAATCGAGACGAGACGATAACTTTTTATACTTGGTAAATCATTGTATTAAATGGCGCCGCTGCCCGGCTCTTTTCGTGAAGATTAACGGTTTTTTGTGAAAGACGCGTTGGATTTTGGGATCCGTTCACCTTTGAACGTTATTTTTCTTGCAAAAAAATTTTCAAAAATCCCAAAAACTTTTGAAAAATCATAAAAAGCATTACTTTTTCGAAAGTTTTGCACCAAAAATATTCTTCTTGCTTATCTATTGTGTTTAATGGATTCGTTTGTTGACTGTGTAGGGTGTGGAAGACCATCTTCTGGTAGTCAATCCTGTCAATGGTGTTCATGCGAACGGTGTGGAATGGAAATCCCTAATTACGAATTTGGCCGTTGTCTATCGTGCAATTCGATCAATTCATACTTCAATTCATTCTTCTCTTCTAATGACACTATTTCACCCTCTCCCATATATGACGATCCATATCAACAAAATGCACCGGGTTTCTCTCAATACCTGTGTTGCGACAATTGTGGGGGCCCTCACGATACCTTGTCTTGTCAACCGATGAATTATTATCAGCCAAATCCGTGTTTTAATTCTTTTCAACCGATGATTTATGATGAGCCACATCCCTGCTATAATTCCGGTTTTCAAAATTTTGAGCCCCCACTGTTAGGTCAATTCAGTGCCTGATTTGTCCCTTGCACAGGATTTGGATATAAAGTATCCTAAGTAGTGTTAGTCACTGAACTTACGTATGTTATAAGTTCAGTGTGTCATTCTTTAGAGTTATTTAGAGTCTACGAGATAGACTCGTCATTAGCTGAGGCGGATCTCTGTAAGTGTGCAAAGAATCAAGGATGATGGAGTTAGTAAGTGATGACATAATAGCTTACTAACTCCTCAAGACTATTACTGATTACAAGACCTAAAGATGTTAAGGAGACCTGAAGAAGTGTCTGATGTATTAGTGGGAACAAGTCTTATTAGCAATGAAGACAAAGAGGATGACTTTGTCAAAGGTGCAAAAAGGAAGACTACAAAGTATAAGGTGGTTACTTGTATTTTGGTAAAGCTTCTCAAGGAAGCTTCACACTCCCACTATATATTTGTGGTACTTGTAATACAATAGTTGATGATTCCCACCACAGAAAACACACATGTAACACTTTAGTGGATAGGGGTCTCATCCTCCCATTGTTGCATAAGCTTAGCTAGCTATGAACATGGGAGTTTAGTTTGTCATTCATCGCCCGGTTGTTATTCCGCAAACAACCGGGAAAGTCTTGTATATTTGTTGATTCATTATTAATAAGATATACATATGATAAAAAGTACAAGCTTTGTTATTAGTTAGTCAATTGGTTTAATTGTGCAAATCTTCTTCATAGTTTCTTATTGATCCGATGTTTGCACAAGTGTCGTGGACCAACAATTGGTGTCAGAGCGGGTTGGATTAATTACTATCCAGATCCGTTCAAAAATGGCAGCTAATAACATTTTTATGGTCAAAATCAGTAGTGTTTGTTCATAAAATCTGCATAACAGTAGCAGTTTGTAGTCTATTGAGAGGAGAAAACACTAATATTTTGACTACTGTTAATTTAATACCCACAAAATCCCTCACTTCCTTCTCATTACTCCCACCAACTCCTTGCATTCTTTCTACCCACCCTCACCGGATCCAATATCCTCTTTCCTCTCTCCGTTTCTATCCACCGTCACTCTCAAATCTTATCATTATAAATCTCACAGCTAGATCTTCAAATACACTCTCACTTCTCACTCACATCTCACAAAACCAAATTCATCATCCTATCTCAACTCTAAAATCCACCGTCACAAATCATTTACACAAGAATCGTATCACCTAACATCAACCAATCTTATACGAAATCACCTCATCACAAATCCAAGTGAATCCAGATCCATTTTTCCTCATATATATTCATCATCAACAGTATCTCTCACCGAATCAAAATCTCATCAAATCCATCATAACACAATAAAAAAACCTCGTACAAAAAATCAAACAAAGCAACAACTCCAAACGAAATTGTCATCTGTTTACATCAAAATCAACTACTCAAATCAGATTAACCCGATATAAAAAGATCGAGACAAGTAAAGAACGATATATTCGGTTTCTAGTGGCCACAGAAACAGATTATTTAAATTGAAGAATCGATTTTTTTTGGGTATAAAATGATTTCTTGTTATGTTTGTTGATTAAGGTTGTTTTTTAATGGTTTTGGGATAAAGAGATTGTTGGTAAGAAGATGAACATGTCTTGGGGTTGTGATGATATAACTGTGATTCACTTCAGCAATGGTGAATGTTGAAACCATTCGATAGTTGTGATGTGTAAAAAACCTCGAACAAGGTTTGGTTGATCCTTGTTTAACTGATAATGAATATCAGTGAGAGAAAAATATGGTGGAGGTGCTCAGTTAAAAAAAAATTTATATGCTAACGAGAATTGATGTTCAACAAGTGTTAAAGCTGATGAAAATTATCAGTAGGTTTTGGATGAATATTGGTATTTAGATTGTCATGTTTTTCTGGCATAGCCTGATGAATGACGTTGGAGGCTGACGTGTGGATAAAAGGCTGTGGTTGGGATCTCCTGTGTGAGCTGCTAGGGAACAACAGCTCACAGATGTTAAATTTCGATAACAGCTAAAAACCGCAGCTGTGACCCCTGTGAACAGGTCGTTGAGCCCAATCATCTTGGACGCTGTACTTAGTCACAAGATAAGCTGAAAAAATGGGTTTATGCTGATAAGGTTTCACAGGCATATGGTGTATTTTCGGTTGAGTATTGTCTGTATGGCTACTCATGTCACAAGTCACATGTATGGAAGAGTCGCTGACCCTGATGTTACGGAACTCACAGATTTTAGGGGTCGCTGGGCTAAATCCCAAGAGATAATGATCTTATCATGGCATGATGAATGATACGGTTGACTCTTCTAAACCTTCAGCTGCTAAACTACAGTGAATCATTGCTAGAAGAACCTCAGCCGAATGAACCCATGGTCACTGAACCCCCAAGCACAGAAGTTGCTGAGTGAACCTTTGTGTTAAGTGTCAAAGGCTGGTGGATGTGTAAATTGAGTACTAGTGATCTCTGAACCCCCCAAGCTATCGAACCCCAGGTCGCTGAACCCCAGGTCGCTGAAGAGAAGCCTATCAACTCGCTGGACTAGCAAGCCTATCTCTGAACCTGCCAACATACCCATCCAGTCAACAAACCAGCGAACCCTGTTGCTGGACCCCTGTAGCTGAGCGAACCCCCAGCCTGTTGAACCGAGTCGCTGGACTACAAGTCACAGCAGTCACTCGACCCCTGTCCCTGTCTAAACCTCCCAACAAGCAAAGCCTGGACTGCTGTCACAGGACACCTGTGAACCGTGTCGCTGAACCCATAGACGACCCCTGTCCCTGAACCCCCAGCTGTCCCTCAACCCCAGCTGTTTGTAACCCCAGGCTACTCGATCCCTGTCACTGAACATGGACCCCTGTCCCCATCTTCTCTCTCTGTCCCCAACCTCCCTTCAGCTGTTGATACCCACAACCACACAGCCATCACGTAAACTATGATTGATGAAGAAGCTGATAAAAAAAATCAGCTTAACAAGGATTCGCTGGCAAGATGACCAGCTGATCAAGATGCTATCTTTAGAGCCCTCAGCTGTTGAAGGACTTGGTCCCTCAGGAATTTTTTTTCTCACACCAAGATAAAGAAAGAAGATATGTTCACAGCCCCCCTCCCTTCCCCAGCAGTTGTCACCCTCCCCCATCGCTGTAACCCCATCCGCTGTAACCCCAGCCACAGAGTTTTTGAGAGACCAGGCTGTGTTATAGGGAATTGGTGAAACATTGATTATACAGGGGTTTGATATCATCAGGGTTTGATAACATCAGGTGTTTGGTAGGAGATGAAATTCGAGGGGAGTTGTATTTCAGGCGAGATGAAGACCATCACGCTATGATTGTGTACTAGTATGTAGCCGGTCAAAAGTTGCTTGGTTCCCTAGCAAACTTTGAGGGAGAGAGAAACGAGGACAGAGGTAAACTTGTGTTTATGTGAAGAAACATCAAGTTTACTCACGCTACATACATACTATCATACACAACACATAACCTTCAGGGACTTAGAATGTTTACATTTGGCTGATTGAGCAAAGTCACTGAAGATGGGTTGCTGAACAAGTTGCATTGTCTGATCTTTTATGGTTGTTGCGTCAACCATCGACCACACTTCGCTAATTGAAGGTAAATGAACTCGTGATCTACATTGGATATAATATGTTACTTTAATATATGCTAGGGTGAAGCATATGGTCTTTATGATAAAACATATAATATACTTCACTGATGACCTAAGGTGAAGTTACCTTTATGAGTTCTATATAAGCATCAGGGAATTGGTTCAAGTGTTTCTCAAAGTACAAGATCAGACATTGTAGTTCAGTAACAACTACAACAGGTACAAGATGATACAAGTTAGAGGATGACTTGAACTAGTAAAGCTAGTTATTCTTGGTATTCATTGTTGTAATATAATAGGTAAGAAGAAGCCTTTATGCTCACTTACTGCTATTTAACTTAGGCTACTTTTCTATCCAAATAGGGGGAGACTGTTGGGTCAATTCAGTGCCTGATTTGTCCTTTCCATATGATTTGGATGTAAAGTATCCTAAGTAGTGTTAGTCACTGAACTTACGTATGTTATAAGTTCAGTCTTTCATTCTTTAGAGTTCTTTAGATTCTACGAGATAGACTCGTCATTAGCTGAGGCGGATCTCAGTAAGTGTGCAAAGAATCAAGGATGATGGAGTTAGTAAGTGATGACATAATAGCTTACTAACTCCTCAAGACTATTACTGATTACAAGACCTGAAGATGTTAAGAAGACCTGAAGAAGTGTCTTATGTATTAGTGGGAACAAGTCTTATTAGCAATGAAGACAAAGAGGATGACTTTGTCAAAGGTGCAAAAAGGAAGACTACAAAGTATAAGGTGGTTCCTTGTATTTTGGTAAAGCTTCTCAAGGAAGCTTCACACTCCCACTATATATATGTGGTACTTGTAATAGAATAGTTGATGATTCACACCATAGAAAACACACATGTAACACTTTAGTGGATAGGGGTTTCATCCTCCCATTGTTGCATAAGCTTAGCTAGCTATGAACATGGGAGTTTAATTTGTCATTCATCGCCCGGTTGTTATTCCGCAAACAACCGGGCAAGTCTTGTATATTTGTTGATTCATTATTAATAAGATATACATACGATGAAAAGTACAAGCTTTGTTATTAGTTAGTCAATTGGTTTAATTGTGCAAATGTTCTTCATAGTTTCTTATCGATTCGATATTTGCACAAGTGTCATGGACCAACAATTGGTATCAAAGCGGGTTGGATTAATTACTATCCAGATCCGTTCAAAAATGGCAGCTAATAACATTTTTATGGTCAAAATCAGTGGTGTTTGTTCATAAAATCTGCATAACAGTAGCAGTTTGTAGTCTGTTGAGAGGAGAAAACACTGATATTTTGACTACTGTTAATTTAATACCCACAAAATCCCTCACTTCCTTCTCATTACTCCCACCAACTCCTTGCATTCTTTATACCCACCCTCACCGGATCAAATATCCTCTTTCCTCTCTCCGTTTCTATCCACCGTCACTCTCAAATCTTATCTTTATAAATCTCACAACTAGATCTTCAAATCCACTCTCACTTCTCACTCACATCTCACAACCAAATTCGTCATCCTATCTCAACTCTAAAATCCACCGTCACAAATCATTCACACATGAATCGTATCACCTAACATCAACCAATCTTATACGAAATCACCTCATCACAAATCCAACTGAATCCAGATCCATTTTTCGTCATCTATATTCATCATCAACAGTATCTCTCACCGAATCAAAATCTCATCAAATCCATCTTAACACAATAAAAAAAACCTCGTACAAAAAATCAAACAAAGCAACAACTCCAAACGAAATCGTCATCAATTTACATCGAAATCAACTACTCAAATCTGATTAACCCGATATAAAAAGATCGAGACAAGTCAAGAACGATATATTCGGTTTCTAGTGGCCACAAAAACAAATTATTTAAATTGAAGAATCGATTTTTTTTTTGGTATACAACGATTTCGTGTTATGTTTGATGATTAAGGTTGTTTTTAATGGTTTTGGGATAAAGAGATTGTTGGTAAGAAGATGAACATGTCTTGGGGTTGTGATGATATAATTGTGATTGACTTTAACAATGGTGAATGTTGAAACCATTCGATAGTTGTGATGTGTAAACAACCTCGAACAAGGTTTGGTTGATCCTTGTTTAACTGATAATGAATATCAGTGAGAGAAAAATATGGTGGAGGTGCTCAGTTAAAAAAAAATTATATGCTAACGAGAATTGATGTTCAACAAGTGTTAAAGCTGATGAAAATTATCAGGAGGTTTTGGATGAATATTGGTATTTAGATTGTCATGTTTTTTTGGCATAGCCTGATGAATGACGTTGGAGGCTGACGTGTGGATAAAAGGCTGTGGTTTGGATCTCCTGTGTGAGCTGCTAGGGAACAACAGCTCACAGATGTTAAATTTCGATAACAGCTAAAAACCGCAGCTGTGACCCCTGTGAACAGGTCATTGAGCCCAATCATGTTGGACGCTGTACTCAGTCACAAGATAAGCTGAAAAATGGGTTTATGCTGATAAGGTTTCATAGGCATATAGTGTCGTGGACCAACACCCACAATACACCCTCGATCATCAACCTTATTTGAATCTGAATGACGAAATGCACGCCCTTATTTTGCAACTTCAAGAAGCCGTGGTTCAACTAAAAGAAGCATGCGAGGAGGAAAAGCGACAGCAACAAGAGCAAGTATCTAATCTTAGTGATTATACTCCTCCTCTTGTGCGTCCATACTACTATTATGATAACAACGAGGATGATATCTATGATCTCAACCCATTTTCTGAGATTACTACTCCTACTCTTGATATCCCTAATGCGTCTAAGGATACTGATACATCAAGTGAGATTAGTGATTTTGGTCTTGGTAAATTCTTTGATAAGGTTTGTGATGCACCAAATTTTGTGAAGCCTACGGACGAGGTCGCTCTTAATGATAATTTTTCTCTATGCTATGAGAATTTCACTTTTGAAATTTCTCCTTCTCCTCCGGGCGATGAAGGCGATGTTGATTTATTCTCTCCGACATACGAGAAGTTCACCACTAAACTTGGTCTTGTAGATGAGGTGGAAGATGTTATTCTTCGCGACAAATTACTGAAAGTTCATATTCTTATTGCTAAAATTGAAGCGTTGAATTCTGCTCCTATTTCTGAGTCTTTACCTCCGTCTATTACTTCAGTTGAGAATAATGATACAACTATGGAGGAAATCGACATTCTCTCAATACCTCCGGGTATTGATGATGATGATACGGAGGGGGATATTATTTTTGATAATTTGCGGCATGAAGATATTGTCCCAAGTCCCCCTCCCGAGCACCTTTCATCCACTCCTTTAGACACCATTACGGAGGATGAGGCTTTGACCCGAGGGGTGACATTGATCATTCCATGATTGACACCTTTACGACTTTTCCGCTCAGTGATAATCATATGTCTTTTGGGGATGACATTTTGATTCCTTTACCCTCCCCACCTCCCGTGGATCATGATTTCACATACTTTTCGTATGTTGAAAGGACTTTTCTACCCTTCAAGACTTATCCTCATGCCTCTCCTTTATATTTTCCTCCGGGAACGAGGACAAGGTCTTTGATCCCGGTATTAAATTTGAGGCTTCCCCATGGACCATTTAATTCGGGGGCGAGTCACGCTCGTGACTCGGTTAACAAAAACAAGCGCTTTTTGGAAGGCAACCCGAGTATCTATACTTTATATCTGTTTTCATAATAAGTGTAGGGGGAGACCCTAGTATGTGTTTGTTCTTTTCTTTCTTATCATATGCAGGGATTCGAGCTTTCAACAATCCATTCTTGATGACTTTTGATGACCCATGATTCCGTGTACTCGTCTTCCCGGTTCTATCCTAAACTCTTTTGATTCATTATTTTATCATTTATGATTGAAATAGGAATCACTTTAGTTGTCTCTTCCTTAGCAAGATTTTTTAAAAAGTGAAAAATGTCCTAAGTGTAGGGGAGGTTACTTCCACATGCTTAAACATTGAGGACAATGTTTATATTAAGTGTAGGGGGGACTTCTATCGAAGTAAGTGGGCTTTTCCTTGTATTTGTCCTCATTTTAACCGAAAAGTGTTTTTAATTTTTTTAAACGTTGTGAATCTTTTGACTCAACCCGAGTTTAATTATCCAAGTTTACTCTAGCTAGTATCCTTAACGTGTTTAAGTCAAGTTTTGCTAGGCTTTTATATAGGGAACTTTAAAACTCGAAAGTCTTAACTCTTACGGGTTAAGAACAAGAACGTTTCGCAAGTTCCTATAATTGATCGTAGAAAGTCGTTTATCAATGGAACTTTAAAATGCAAATTCTAAACTTGAAAAAGTCTAAGAAGTTGCAAGATCCTATAGATGACTTGAAAACCCAAAACTTTGATTTAATTGGCTAAGCATCCTCGAGTCTCATTCCTTGATATTTTAAATTGTGGAGAACGAGAGATGATAGAGTCAATTATAAGTTTGGTATTCTTTCGTAAATTTATGTGAGTTGATTATGAGCTTTTTCTCTCATCGCTTGCTAATAAATTTAATTGTAACAAATAAGGTTGTACGATTTGAAAAGTTACTTAGCTTCTAGCCCAAGATCGTTTAAAAGTTGCTCGGTATTAATTAGAGTTCATAGCCAAGGCTTAACTTATTGAAGCGGGATGCGAAGATTGGCAAGTCCGAAGAGGCCCTAACAAGGCATGAGGGCTACATTTTGTTGCTAAAGATCCAAAGTGATGTGAAGAATCATTTATCAAAAATCAATATGAAGGATCGAGACACACGACGAAAAGCAAATACTTCCCTAAAGATCATGGAGAAGTCTATCCGAAAAGACCCTAACAAGGTATTAGGATTAATAGACCCAAGTCCTAAAAGGAGATGGATCGTTGTATATCAAAATCCCAAATAAAGATTGGAGAAAAATAAAGAAGTCGTGGTCCAAATATGAAGAATCTCTCAAAAAGTTCAAGTGAAGAAATTCCTAATATGAAGAGAAGATCATTATTTCATGAACGTCTGTCAAGATTTGTAGTATGAAATCAATGCCAAATATCGATCCGAGAAAGGTCTCAAATGGTGAAGCGAGTTATGCCAAGATATGAACTTTATGAGATCCCGAGAAGCAGTTTTAAAAGATTTTGTCCTTTATCTAACTATTGATTAAATCGTCCTACTTTATTTTCAGCCTAAATAACTATCGAAATAAGTCAACAATGTATCCTCGTGATCATTCAAGACAACAATAAAATATAAGAGATACACCTAGGAATAAGGGAGTCTAAGTGAATAATTGGGCCACATAAGTGACTGATAGTTTGTTAACTTATAATAACAATGATCTCGTTTTTAATCTTGGTATGGGGAACGTGAAACTTGAGGGTGATAAACATTTATGACATTCCAGAACCCTAATGTAAGTCTTTTATCTCTTTACTTGTTTTCTTCCTTTGAATAGTTTGTAATTTTCTAACTCTTTAATGTCTTGTGTTAATAAAGGCCAATATGGATTGAGTATGATGGAAAATGTAAAACTTGCTTTGTAATTAATGCATTGCATTAGGGCATTGCAATGGTCAAGTGTAGGGGATTTGAAGGTGTGAAAACACCCATCCTTTTACCACTTAATTATAATAAAAACGAGACCATAACGTGTATTTTATGTCGTAAAAGTCGGAATTATGCGTGGTTTGTGTTTTTATTGTGTTTCAGGATAAAAATATGAAAAAGGGAGAAAACACGGGCTTTCACGGACTTTTATCGAAGAAAAAGACAAAA
This sequence comes from Glebionis coronaria, assembly GCA_025667525.1. Classification (NCBI taxonomy): domain Eukaryota; kingdom Viridiplantae; phylum Streptophyta; class Magnoliopsida; order Asterales; family Asteraceae; genus Glebionis; species Glebionis coronaria. Next base: position 383,641,811 of record CM046874.1, read on the forward strand.
GACGAAGTCAAAAGGTCAAGAGTGCAAAAAGAACGGAAGTCAAAGGCCTATTCTGAAGATTTATCAAAGAAAAAGACTAAAGACGGAAGTTTAAACGTAGTCGAAGAACCCAGTCTAATTAAAGAAGGAAATTATAAGACGAGTTCAATTTATATCGACAAATACCGAGACGACGACGAGAAAGACATAGAATTTAAATCGAGTCGAGACAAGAAGAAAGAAAGAAGAAAGCATCAACACTCCTCCTCTCTTCCTATATAAACCCTCCTAATATGTCATTAGGAGGTGTTAGTCATTTTTAGGAGTAGATTAGTTTAGGAGTAGGAGTAGATTACTTTCTCTCTCTAGTTTTATTTCATGTTCTAAAGCTTTAATCTTTAATCTTGTTTTGAATCTTTAATCTTTAATCTTTTAAATTCAATCTTTTTAATCATCTCATTCTACCTTTCTTGTTTGTTTAATCTTAATCTTTTTAATCATCTTTGTTCGAGTTGAGTTCGTTTTCTTAATCATAACCTTTTTCATCATAGTTTTACATAAAGTTATATCTTTTTAATTTTCGTGGTTTGTTTTTTATGTTTTTATAAGTATTATCATTAATCTAGGATTTTTAGTTAGCTTATTGGTGTTTTACTTTGCTTATTTTCCTTTAAAAGTTGAGTTTTAAGTGCTTATTTTTGTCCTTTTTAGTATCCCTATTTTTTAGGAAATCTGATTCGATTATGCAATTATTGCGACATTGTGCCTTAATTTTGAAATTATTACGAAATCTGCAATTTCACAATTATTGCGACATTGTGCCTCAATTTTGCAATTATTGCGACATTGTGCCTTAATTTTGCAATTATTGCGAAATCTTCAATTTTGCAATTATTGTGACATTGTGCCTTAATTTTGCAATTATTGTGAAATCTTTGTTATGATTGCGGAATTATAGCCAACATTGCGAAATCTTCCTTTTTTGAGCATTGCGAAATCATTGGTTTTTAGCATTGCGAAATCTTGGATTTTGAGTAATTGCGGAATTAATCTTTTAATTGCTGAATTAATTCATTATTTTTTATTATTGTGAAATTAAATAGTTTTTATCAAAATTTAATTTTTAAATAGTTTTTAAATAGTTTTTGTCTTAGTTTATTTTCAGAGTTATTTAATTTTAAAGTTTTTAAATTTACGTTTTGTTAAGCTTTAATTTCTTGTCATTTACTTTTAAAGTTTTTATATTTTTGTCATTTACTTAATTTATTTTAAAGTCTTATTTTTAGTTTAATCTTTTCAAGCTTTTATCTTAATTTCTTTTAAAGTCTTTTATTTAAGTTTTAATTAGTTTATCGCTTTTATTATTTTGTTATTTACGTTAAAGTCTGCATTTTTATTTTAAAATAGATATTCAACGACCTATTCTTTCTTTTCACCAAGAACAACTGAGTCACACATTCAACCGGAGATCAATTCGAATCGAGACGAGACGATAACTTTTTATACTTGGTAAATCCTTGTATTACTCCCCCTACACACATGCATCGATATACGAAATGGTTTAGCATGTGAAGAAAAGAGTTGCACTTGAGTCTTTAAGATTACATGTTGCAATATATTACATTTTAATCACATTTTCTCCCCTATCTCTAATATAAAAATATCATATTAGAGATCCCATTTGATTAAAATATGACAATTTCTAAAAACCGATTGGGAGAGAAACATGTGTGCACGCATGAATATGGAACTTTTGAAGTCGGGTAGCTCCCCCTTAACAATATATGTGTGTCTTAAAACAAAAATTTGACAATATTTTGGAAAAACGACACCACAAAATATGTTGAGGTACGGAGTGGGGATGCCTTGTCCGATATAATTTATTACTTATGACAGTTTTAAACCATTTTCGGAATGTGTTGGATACATAAAATGTGACAATTTCTTAGATGTACCCAACAACATTAAAGGCTTGATTTTAAAACGCTCCCCCTCAAAAATTTATCAAAATAACATATGACAATTTTGAGATATAAAAACCATATTATGTGGAAGGGAAATAATCAGGATAGAAGACTTCTCTTCTATTGCTTAGGGAAAACGCACTGAAACGTACACTTCCCTTTCGGGTCCGTTTTTCATAAGCTCAAAACTTTGATTGTTTTGTGACTAGCTCATGACCGAGAAAAATAAATTTCCCGTTGTGAAGGATGAGTTATCATCCGTGATAAACTTTCCATAAGTTGATGTTCGAGGTCTAAGCTGACATTTACTTAGAAGTCGTTTTTCATGAACTTAAAAACATTGAATTTTTTATGAGAAGCTCATGACCGAGAAATATGAATTTCTCGTTGAGAAGGATAAGTTATCGTCCAAGATAAACTTTCCTTAGTTGAGGTTCGAGTCTTAAGCTATGATGCGCTTAGAAGTCATCATGAGAGAATATCAAGCAGCTTCATTTTCCAAAACCTCCAAGTCTTCTGGAGTCGTATACTTCATACCAAGACGACCAACGAGATACTGAAACCTATTTTGTGATAGGGCTTTTGTAAACAAGTCTGCTATCTGGTACTCAGTTCTGACAAAGTATAATTCCACGAGAAGACGTTCCACTTGTTCCTTGATGAAGTGATATCTGACTGCGATGTGCTTGGTATGGGAGTGTTGAACCGGATTGCAAGATATGGCTATGGCCGACTTTGAGTCACAATACATAGGTATTTTATCAAACTAGAAGCCATAATCCGTGAGTTGAGTTCTCATCCAGAGGACTTGAGCACAACACGCGGATAGAGCCACATATTTTGCTTCAGCTGATGAGAGCGAAGTGCAAACCTGCTTCTTTGACGACCAGTTCACAAGCTTTGTGACACCCTTGGTAGGGTCATAATATGCGGAAATATCAAAGGAGATGTCACAAGGGTGGATCGATAGCATATAGTCCATAGAGCATAAGATAAAGAGTTATTCAAATCAGATTACATGTTTGATAAACAAAAAAATAAAAGTTGTCTTAAACATGATAAAAGATGATTGTTTATGTTTCCCAAATAGAACCCCTGACGAGTCCTACGATGCAGATTACATAGATGCTTGATTCCATGCACATATCTCGTTCTAACTTCCTTTCCTTGAGATAAACATGCTTAGAGGGTCAACATAAAGTTGGTGAATTTACAGGTTTTAACAATTAATTAGTTTGGACATACATTAATCATAGAAGTAACAATGCACAAAGCATTCTTACTGCAAATTAGATTACGTTTGCTATTACTCGAAACTGAAGCTTAACCTTCCATAGTCCTCAACACACGAGGACGTAGTGTCTTACAAAAAGAAACCCAACACAGTTCCAACATGGTATACATTTGTTGTCCCGGCCAGGGCAAAGTGAACATGACTCACCCAGATGGGGATGGTCAATCCCTAATAGATCTATTTATAACATTCGAGCAATTTACAACAATTTAACAGTTTCAATAATAGTCAATCATAGTCAAGTTTATACAATTCAGTTATGTCCAATTTAAAACAGTTGCATGTTTTCTCTCCTGTAGAGGAAAAGTTTATCAATAGTTTATATGGGGCTGTAAACTCACCTCGGAGTTGGCAAAAGCTGTATAACACAAATATCCAAATAATGCTCATGCCAAAAGTTCTGCCTAATCAAATAGTGCAGTCTTTATAGATAGTACAAAGAATATATGTGTATGCTTATACAGATTTTTAGTCAGTTCGTTTATGCTACGGTATTTATCTAAATAACCGTAGTTCAAGTATCAACAATATTCATTTAAACTTATCTATATAAGTTTCATTTCTAAGTAAACATAAAATGTTTAACTTTTAATATCAGTTATCATACATGTATTAATAATAATCAATCAACTTACAATTAAGTTTCTTATTTAAGTAGACATAAAATGTCCTACTTAAAATATTAGTTTACGTTCTCCGTTCATGTATTATAATCACTCATTTACTATTAAGTTTCTTTATTATGTAAACATAAAAAGTTCTACTTAATATTAGTTTACGTTCGTAGTTCATGTATTATAATCATTCATTTAAACTTACTATTAAGTTTCATATTTTATGTAGACGTAAGGTGTTCTACTTAAATATTAGTATTCAATTTATCCAATGTTCATATATATTTTATTTTCTAAAAGTATATGAGTTCGTGCATTAATAATACATATTCATAAATGTTTATACAATTTATTCCCTAAGAAAATATAAATATTTTATTTTGAAAAATAAAATAAATATTTTACTTTAAAGTTTCCATAGATTATTTTAACATTTATAAAATAATTTATATATTACAAATTTAAGAATTTATATTGTAAACTCTTATAGTTTAGGGTTTGTATAAGTTTTACTAGGTTTAAAAAATATAATTAGGGTAAGGGTTTGTTAAAGTTTCGGAACATGGCAAAACTAGTCCCTCCATATTTTTAAACAAAGTAAACTTTCGGATTATTACACATTTGGTACCTAGGGCTTTTTTAAGTTTCGGCTTATGGAAAATTTTGTAAAACCCGCATGCTTTTACCATGAATAGTACCCTTAAGATCGTACGTACTAGATTAAAACTTTCCTATTATAGCATGATTACGTTTACGTGTTAGGATTTTACGTATTACGAACGTGTTAGAACACGATAAGTATTTATTGTGTACGAACACACAATAATTATTTAAGAATAATTAATCACGAGCATGTGATCATGAAATCATGAACGTAATTAAATCACGAACTAATATTAATTACGCATATATATTTATTACGAGCACGAATAAATATATTAAGTCACGGTTAATATTTAACGAGAACACATAAAACACGAACACAAATAAACACGAACGGACACTTAAATATCGAGAGACGAAAAACGGTACGGGTACCCCATGCGGGGCCCCCTTAACCGCGGCTACACCAAAAGATGGGCCAAGCCCATCTAAATATTTAACTAACAAGGGTTAATGTGAAATCTTGTTTTCATTTTTCACTTTACAGTAAAAACGTTAAAAACCCTAAAAAGATTTTTGGCTTCTTCCTTCTTGTCCTCTTTGGCCGCCGCATACAACACAAGAAAAGGGGGTGTTCTTTTGATTTTGATCTTGAATCTTGTACGTGTGTTCGTGTGTGTTCATCCTCGTTAGATCCACGCATTCGGTATACCTTTTTAATCCTTTTTCTTTTGATTTGATTTAAAAAAATTAAATAAGAACATGATGTTTTTAAAAACCTAATTAAAAACATAAATCAAACATGTAAATGGTTATTGGGTAAATCAAAAAGGAGGTTTTTAGGGGTGTTTGTTTGGTCGGCGCCTAAACCAAACCCCAAGGGGGTCTCGGTTTGGCTAATAGACCACCACCGAGACCATATGGTCCCGGTTTGGTGGTGTGGGTCCCACGGCAGCAGCAAACAAAAGGGAACCCCGAAGTGGTTCGGGGTATGGTGTTGATTTCAGGTTCCGGTTCATGGTTTCTAGTCACGATCCGGTTCATGGTTTATCTTATGGTTATATTTTAATGATCATATGTTAAAATTAAATTAATAATTATATGACATGATTAATTTAATAAAACATGACTTAGGTTATAATTTAATTATTAGATCATGGAATTATTAACCTAAGTATTTATTTTTTTTACTTATAATTAATTAATTATTTAAAAACCATGGTTATAATTAATTAATTAACATGACTTAGGTTATATTAATAATAATTAATAATACATGTTTTAACTTAAGTATTTAACCTTATTTAATTAAAAACATGATATATTTAATTAAGTAATTTTAACCTATAGTTTATTTAAATTACATGTAATAATTAATAAACTATACCTTATAGCATTATGATTTAGAAAAATAATCAAAAAACACTTAAGCTTATATACTTAGCTTATTTAACCAGCTTATATCTATTTATGGAAACTTTCTATTTTTAGAAACTTACTTAATTAAGGCAGCTAATCTATTTATGGAAACTTTCTATTTTTAGAAACTTATCTATTTTAAGCAGTAATTCTAATTGTGGAAACTTTCTATTTTTGGAAACTTTCTATTTTGGAAACTTTCTATTTTTGGAAACTTTCTATTTTTGGAAACTTTCTATTTTTGGTAACTTTCTATTTTTGGAAACTTTCTATTTTAGGAAAACTGTTATTTTTAGAAAGTTACTTATTATTACACAGTAAGTATAATAATACATGAAATACCAGAAATACTTAATAGAATAGACAGAATATAAGATAAACACAGTTTAAGGCTTAAAACAGTAAAACATGATATGAACGTATAAAATAAGCTAAGACATGATATAAAACCAGTTACGTATTTAGTAATCAGATACTTATTCACGTATGTATTTATGTAGCATTAGTGATACCGAAGTAGGATTCTCCTCAGTTCGTCTTCTTCGTTGACCAGACATAAGGTACGGATTCCCGTCCTTTCAGTATGGACATTCTTTCCTTATTAGGATTCCCCGTATGCAGCCAAATGTTTTCCCGTAGTATAAGTTTATATGTTTGACTTGCTTATGTTTAATTTAGAATGCCTATAGCCATATACATGCATGACTAGTTTCACCTAGTTATGGAGGTACCATAACCATAACATTAGAGGCACTGATGTTATGACTTCACCACGGCGGAGTGATTGCTCGTGGCGTCCCTTCAGCTTTTGGCCATATTATTATATTTATCACGTGGGGCGTGTGGGTGCATCCTAGTTACATGTTTTTCAGCAGATTACTCAGTGTGAATGTGGGGTGTGCCTTGCATCCTTCACAAGGAGCCGATCCCACCTACCCAAACAAGTATATTAAATTAGAGGCAGCCACTCTAATTTGCATGATGAGGTCACCCCTCCAAGTATTCATGCACGGTGGATTTTCATGACCTATATTGGCTAATGGTAGAATATGTTAAATAGTTTTATAAGATAAACATAAGGCTTTTCAAACTATAAAACCAGTTTTACCAAGACTTAACCAGGTTATTCGGGACTCAGTTTCTTCCGCTGTTATATGTTATATGCTTATCCTATTCATGCTTTATTAAACATCCGTGCACTGAGCGTCTTGCTCAGCTGTTTTCCTTTTCTATGTTCCCAAAACGGCAGGTACTCAGGGACGCTCGTAGACTTTAAGCGTACGTGCATATGGACTGGAAGCTTTCTAGCCTTTCTTTACTTTATGTAGTATCTTTACTTTGATACACTTGCTATGGACATTGTTTAGTCCTTTCCTTTGCAGTACTTATGTTTGTGTGTGATGAGCTTTACTTTTGGACTACCGATGTTTGATTCCGGTATTTTCCTTTTATGGTCATGTAATGTTTAGACATTTTTCCTTGTATGCTTTGATGACACGCCCTAATTACGCGTGACATTCCATTATCAAAATGGGGTGTTACAATTATGGTATCAGAGCCAAGGCTTCGACCTGTAGGCTCTCAAAATATGACATGTGATTAGTGGGTAGTCACTATGGTCTTCCTAGAACTGACAGTCGTTTTCATGCATTCGTCATTTTTATGCATACATATATATGTCATTGTCGCAGGTTTATGACTAAGTAATGGTTGGTACATGACTGGCATTATTTAGTCGCATGTGTTTTATCGAAACTTTTAAATTTGGGACCGACCCATAGGCGTCCCCTCGCCATGTCCTTTATTTTGGTTGAATTGACCATAGGCGTTCAATCTCGAGCATACAAAAGTTTTCATAAAACTACATCATGCATTCATACACAAAAAATTTCTTGCATAAAATTTTTCTCTTGAATTTTGGTATAATTTTTTTCATGTATATATATTTTATGTTTTGATCTGTTTAATCATATGTTTTATGTTATACTGTCAGATGGTTCTGACACACAAACAGTAACAAATCAATGCTGCAATCCAAGCTGCAATGCAAGCTTTGCTTCCTCAACTGAGGAACGACATCAGGGCTAAGGTTCAAGCTGCCAACAATCAACAGCATAACCAGGCACCTCCTCCTCCTCCTCCAGTGACATTAGTAGTATGGCTGGAGAGATTCAACAAGCTCCGTCCTCGATCTTTTGAGAAGACAGATAGCCCCAGTGATGTTGAAAGCTGGTTGGCTCACTTAGAGAAGATTTTTAATGCTATGGGTTGTGACCCCGCGTACAAGGCGAGGTTGGCATGATATCGGTTCGAAAGCGATGTGCTAAATTGGTGGTTAGCGTTGATGCAGTCTGAGGGAGGTGACGAGTGGGTTGCTGGTTTGACTTGGGCTCAGTTCAAGGACAGGGTGATGGAGCAGTTCTTTCCCAAGGCTGAGCAAGACAAGCTCAAGAGGGAGTACCATGGTATCTGACAGAGAGCTGGGGAGAATAGCAACGAGTTTATGCAGCGCTTTCTTCGCTTAGCTGGTTTCCTTGGTGCGGCAGCAGGTACTCCTGAAGAGCAGGCACACCACTTTAGGTGGGCTCTTCGCAAACAATCTGGTGTGTGCTACGTTCAACACTGTAGCACAAGTGGACGATGTAGCACGTAAGCTGGAGATGCTGCAGGAGAGAGATGAGTTCGGGGAAGCTGAGAGACCCAACAAGAGGTAAACATTCGTATTCAAGCGGTGATCAGTCCGCATTCTTTCCATATATGTCAATTATTCATCTATTTAAAATGTATCTTCCATGCAGAAAACTGGGGACCGGTCTCAGCCGGCTACTCAGCAGCAGCCTCATCAGCCCAAGGGAAACGGTCAGACTAACGACCGTTCTGCTACGGATAGGCGTGGCGGTAATGATAATTACCGTAACAACGTTGGACACTCCAACAGCAGCAGGTCCTAATACTTACGCATTTTTTTATGATTTCATGTATAACTCATATTCTAACACTTTAGCAAAACTTCTACCAGGAACCATGGGAACGGTAGGGACCAGAACCAGAGAGGTTCACAGCCTAGCCATCCAGCTATCACTGATATTCAATCTTATGATTATCCGTATTGTCCTTTGTACCCTATTATCATGTCTTATGTAAAATGTTTTATTAGGTTCTCAGCCAGCCAAAGCACCTGCTGGAGGATATACTAATCCTCTTTGCTCTACTTGCCACCGTAGGCACCCGGGGGCCATGTCGTCGTAACACTGACGCATGCTTCAAGTGTGGTCTTCCTGGCCATATCATGAAGGATTGCCGTAAGGGCGAGATGGAGGGCACATCGGGACATGCTGATTCCAAGCCGCGTCCTACCACCGGGCGTTTCTACACGACATCTCGAGACCAGGCCAACAAGTCTACAGGTACCATCACTGGAATCTTGTATATGTATGGTCAAGCTGCGTGTGTTCTTTTCGATACGGGTGCTACTCACTCGGTCATTTCTACTGCTTATGCTAAGAACATTAGGATGCTACCCATGCCACTAGAAAATAGGCTTACTTTATCTACGCCTTTGAGGGACTCTGTATTAATCACAAATGTATACAAGAGTCTTCCCCTAGAATTTGACGATAAGGTTCGACCTGTTGATGCACTTCCGCTGGACATGAATGACTTCGACATGATTTTGGGCATGGATTGGCTATCCAAGCATCATGCTACCATAGACTGCCATTCATATCGAGTTATCTTCGGTGATGTTAATGCACCAGATTACATTCATAACGGGTTCGTACCCGGACGGTCTGTACAAATCATATCTACCCTACAAGCGCGTGCACTACTGTCACATGGCTGCGAGGGTTATCTAGCTACGGTTCACGACATGGATACTGAATCTCCATCAATTCAGGATCAACCAATAGTGTCAGAATTCCAAGATGTATTTCCAGCAGAACTTCCGGGCATACCACCTGCACGAGAAGTGGAATTCAATATCGAGCTTATTCCAGGAGCTGAACCAATCTCCAAGGCTCCTTATCGCATGGATCCCATAGAGCTGAAGGAGCTGAAGGATCAACTGCAAGAACTTCTTTAATGAGGTTTCATTCGACCGAGCGCATCTCCATGGGGCGCACTGGTCTTATTTGTTAAGAAGAAGGACGGCAGTATGCGTCTTTGCATAGACTATCGCAAGCTCAACAAGATTACTATCCAGAATAGGTATCCACTGCCGCGTATAGACGATCTGTTTGACCAACTCCAAGGGGCCAAACACTTCTCCAAGATTGATCTTAGGTCAGGCTACCATCAGCTACGGGTTAAGGAGCAGGACATCACCAAGACTGCTTTTCGTACCCGCTATGGCCACTACGAGTTTGTAGTTATGCCATTCGGCCTGACAAATGCTCCAGCAGTATTCCTGGACTTGATGAACAGAATCTTCCATGAAATTCTGGACAAGTTCGTCATTGTCTTCATCGATGACATCCTGATTTTCTCAAAGTCGAAGGAGGAACACGAAGTCCATCTTCGTACAGTACTACAGATTCTTCGCCAGAAGCAGTTGTATGCTAAATTCTCCAAGTGTGAGTTCTGGTTAGACAAGGTGGCATTCCTAGGTCACATTGTATCAGCAGAAGGAATCACTATGGATCCAGTGAAGGTTGAGGCAATTACTAAGTGGCCAAGGCCGACATCAGCGACGGAAGTCCGTAGTTTCTTAGGCTTAGCTGGCTATTACCGTAGGTTCGTGGAGAACTTTTCCCGCTTAGCAATACCATTGACCAAACTGATGCGGAAAGGGGAGAAATTCGTCTGGACTGAAGAACGTGAGAAGAGCTTTGAAGACCTGAAGCAGAAGCTAGTATATGCACCTATTCTTACTCTCCCATCTGAGATGGGTGGATTTCAAATCTACAGTGATGCATCGGGGAAGGGACTTGGCTGTGTTCTGATGCAACATGGGAAAGTGATCGCGTACGCTTCACGGCAGCTTAAGCCTTATGAAGAAAATTACCCCACGCATGACTTGGAACTTGCTGGAGTCGTGTTTGCATTGAAGATATGGAGGCACTACTTGTATGGAGAATCATGTGACATTTTCACGGACCACAAGAGCTTGAATTATATCTTCACTCAACGTGAATTAAACATGAGCCAGAGAAGATGGTTAGAGTTGTTGAAGGATTATGACATTAATCTACAGTATCATCCCGGAAAAGCAAATGTAGTAGCAGATGCTATTAGCAGGAAGTCCGGAATGATCAACGCCATAAAATCGAGGAGGAAATCATAAGAGACTTAGAGCGATTAGACATCAAGATCATGGTACGTGGACAACACGGTTACTGGGCTAATCTTAGAGTAGAACCCGAGTTACTCTCTAAGATCAAGGAAGCTCAGAAAGATGATGGAGAAAACTGGGCGATAGTACAGAATTTGGAGAAACAGACGGAATTCAGAGTAGATGCAGATGGGATCGTATGGCAGGGCACGAGACTTTGTTTTCTTGATAACAAAGAACTCCGGGAAGCCTTGTTAGCTGAAGCTCATAGCTCCCAATTATCTATACATCCTGGTTCGACAAAGATGTACCATGACATCAAGCAATACTTTTGGTTGAGTGGTATGAAACAGGATGTGGCCACTTACGTCTCCAAATGTCTTACCTGCCAGCAGGTTAAGATCGAGCATCAACGATCTGGCGGTCTCCTTCAACCGTTAGATATTCCAGATTGGAAGTGGGACAAAATCACCATGGATTTTGTTACTGGTCTTCCGCCTACCAAGAGGAAGCACGATGCAATTTGGGTTATCGTAGATCGACTTACCAAATCAGCTCATTTCTTACCCATCCGCAAGGAAGATCCGGTAAGTAAAATCGCCGATACGTATAGAAGAGAGATCATGAGACTCCACGGTGCTCCATCCAGCATCGTCTCAGACCGAGATCCTCGTTTCACTTCGCGAGTTTGGAAGAGTCTGCAGAAAGCTTGGGGTAAACAACTTAAGCTCAGCACGACTTTTCACCCTCAAACAGACGGACAGTCGGAGCGAACGATTCAGACATTGGAAGACATGTTGAGGTCATGTGCGTTGGAATGGACGGGTGATTGGGACGATTATATTTGTTTGGTGGAGTTTGCATACAACAACAGTTGGCACGCAAGTATCAAGTGTGCTCCTTTCGAGATGTTGTATGGAAGAAAGTGTCGCGCCCCAGTCTGCTGGGATCAGGTTGGCGAGCGAACACTTGAAGGACCAGAAATCATAGAGATGACCAATGAAAGGAACGCAGTAGCTAAGCAGAAACTTCAGGAGGCACGGTCACGTCAGAAGAGTTACGCTGATAAGCATCGTAGGGACATACATTTTAACGTAGTAGATCAAGTCTTCCCTAAGGTTTCGCCGGCACGTGGTGTTAGACGCTTCAGGATTAAAGGGAAGCTCAGTCCTCGTTTCATCGGACCGTTTGATATCATTGAACGAGTCGGTGAAGTATCTTATCGGTTAGCGTTACCTCCGCAGCTTTCGCATGTACACAATGTGTTTCATGTGTCCTTACTCAGAGGGTACCAGTATCATCCCCTTCACATGGTTCAGTATCCACTAGAACAGATACGTGAATATCTCACTTTCATAGAAGAACCCGAACGAGTTATTGACATACAAGAACGAGTCATGAGAAGGAAGACCATTCCATTAGTCAAAATCCTTTGGAGGGATCATACCGAGCGGGAAGCCACTTGGGAAACAGAGGAGTCTATCCGGGCTTCTTACCCTCATTTCATATTTTGAATTCAGGTATGTTCTTCTTTTTCAGTTTACTCTATCTATAATTCGGGGACGAATTATTCTTTTTAGGGGGAAGAGCTGTAAAACCCGCATGCTTTTACCATTAATAGTACCCTTAAGATCGTACGTAATAGATTAAAACTTTCCTATTATAGCATGATTACGTTTACGTGTTAGGATTTTACGTATTACGTACGTGTTAGAACATGATAAGTATTTATTACGGACGAACACACAATTATTATTTAACAATAATTAATCACGAGCATGTGATCATGAAATCATGAACGTAATTAAATCACGAACTAATATTAATTACGTATATATATTTATTACGAGCACGAATATATTAAGTCACGATTATTATTTAACGAGAACACATAAAACACGAACACAAATAAACACGAACGAACACTTAAATATCGAGACACGGAAAACGGTACGGGTACCCCATGTGGGGCCCCCTTAACCGCGGCTACACCAAAAGATGGGCCAAGCCCATCTAAATTTTTAACTAACAAGGGTTAATGTGAAATCTTGTTTTCATTTTTCACTTTACAGTAAAAACATTAAAAACCCTAAAAAGATTTTTGGCTTCTTCCTTCTTGTCCTCTTTGGCCGCCGCATACAACACAAGAAAATGGGGTGTTCGTTTGATTTTGATCTTGAATCTTGTACGTGTGTTCGTGTGTGTTCATCCTCGTTAGATCCACGCATTCGGTATACCTTTTTAATCTTCTTTCTTTTGATTTGATTTAAAAAAATAAATAAGAACATGATGTTTTTAAAAACCTAATTGAAAATCTAAGTCAAACATGTAAATGGTTATTGGGTAAATCAAAAGGAGGTTTTTAGGGGTGTTTGTTTGGCCGGCGCCTAAACCGAACCCCAAGGGGGTCTTAGTTTGGCTAATAGACCACCACCGAGACCATATGGTCCCGGTTTGGTGGTGTGGGTCCCACGGCAGCAGCAGACAAAAGGTAACCCCGAAGTGGTTCGGGGTATGGTGTCGATTTCAGGTCTGGTTCATGGTTTCTAGTCACGATCCGGTTCATGGTTTATGTTATGGTTATATTTTAATGATCATATGTTAAAATTAAATTAATAATTATATGACATGATTAATTTAATAAAACATGACTTAGGTTATAATTTAATTATTAGATCATGGAATTATTAACCTAAGTATTTTTTTTTACTTATAATTAATTAATTATTTAAAACCCATGGTTATAATTAATCAATTAACATGACTTAGGTTATATTATTAATAATTAATAATACATATTTTAACTTAAGTATTTAACCTTATTTAATTAAAAAATGATATATTTAATTAAATACTTTTAACCTATAGTTTATTTAAATTACATGTAATAATTAATAAACTATACCTTATATCATTATGACTTAGAAAAATAATCAGAAAACACTTAGCTTATATACTTGGCTTATTTAACCAGCTTATATCTATTTATGGAAACTTTCTATTTTTAGAAACTTATTTAATTAAGGCAACTAATCTATTTATGGAAACTTTCTAATTTTAGAAACTTATCTATTTTAAGCAGTAATTCTATTTTTGGAAACTTTCTATATTTGGAAACTTTCTATTTTTGGAAACTTTCTATTTTTGGAAACTTTCTATTTTTGGAAACTTTCTATTTTTGGTAACTTTCTATTTTTGGAAACTTTCTATTTTAGAAAACTTGCTATTTTTAGAAAGTTACTTATTATTACATAGTAAGTATAATAGTACATGAAATACCAGGAATACTTAATCAGAATAGACAGAATATAAGATAAACACAGTTTAAGGCTTAAAACAGTAAAACATGATATGAACGTATAAAATAAGCTTAGACATGATATAAAACCAGTTACGTATTTAGTAATCAGATACTTATTCACGTATGTATTTATGTAGCATTAGTGATACCGAAGTAGGATTCTCCTCAGTTCGTCTTCTTCGTTCACTGGACATAAGGTACGGATTCCCGTCCTTTCAGTATGGACATTCTTTCCTTATTAGGATTCCCCGTATGCAGCCAAATGTTTTCCCGTAGTATAAGTTTATATGTTTGACTTGCTTATGTTTAATTTAGAATGCCTATAGCCATATACATGCATGACCAGTGTCACCTAGTTATGGAGGTACCATAACCATAACATTAGAGGCACTGATGTTATGACTTCACCACGGCGGAGTGATTGCTCGTGGCGTCCCTTCAGCTTTTGGCCATATTATTATATTTATCATGTGGGACGTATGGGTGCATCCTAGTTACATGTTTTTCAGCAGATTACTCAGTGTGAATGTGGTGTGTGCCTTGCATCCTTCACAAGGAGCTGATCCCTCCTACCCAAACAAGTATATTAAATTAGAGGCAGCCACTCTAATTTGCATGATGAGGTCACCCCTCCAAGTATTCATGCACGGTGGATTTTCATGACCTATATTGGCTAATGGTAGAATATGTTAAACAGTTTTATAAGATAAACATAAGGCTTATCAAACTATAAAACCAGTTTTACCAAGACTTAACCAGGTTATTCGGGACTTAGTTTCTTCCGCTGTTATATGTTATATGCTAATCCTTACCATGCTTTATTGTACATCCGTGCACTGAGCGTATTGCTCAGCTATTTTCCTTTTCTATGTTCCCAAAACGGCAGGTACTCAGGGACGCTCGTAGACTTTAAGCGTACGTGCATATGGACTGGAAGCTTTCTAGCCTTTCTTTACTTTATGCATTATCTTTACTTTGATACACTTGCTATGGACATTGTTTAGTCCTTTCCTTTACAATACTTATGTTTGTGTGTGATGAGCTTTACTTTTGGACTACCGATCTTTGATTCCGGTATTTTCCTGTTATGGTCATGTAATGTTTAGACATTTTTCCATGTATGCTTTGATGACACGCCATAATTACGCGTGACATTCCATTATCAAAATGGGTTGTTACAAATTTAGTCCCCTTAGTTAAATCTAGGTTTTACCACTTTCATAAAATGACCAAAACAGCCCCTATGGCTTCTTTAAGTTTCGGATTAATACAACAATGGTCCCTAGGGTTTTAAAATGACCAAATAACTTTTAGAAACTTCCCAAAATGTTCCCAAGGGTTTAATATACCACGGATGGTATCTATTAAACCCTATACTTTTGGATAATTACATTTTCAGTCCTTGTGTTTACTAATTCATCAAGACAAGTTTCGTAAGTCACAGTTTTAGTCCTTAAGTTTCATAAATTGTCATTTTACTCCGAAAGTTTTTATAAGTTACATTTTATTATAAAAACTTTTATTTAAACATTCAAACATTATATGGGCTCATTTAAATGAGTTAAAATATCTAATGGGCCATCTAATGGGCTAAAATATATTTTAAGTTTACCAATTTGTTAAATAGGCTTTTAAGATATTTATTTGGGCTTAATTACATTTTTAGGTCCATTAATTAACCAAATGGGCTTAAGCATATTCTTAAAATTATTAAGATTGTCAAATGGGCCTATTAGATCCATTAAGTCTTGGAGTAAGGTTGCATGGGCTTACATAGTCCATTAACACTACTTTACATTTTATGTAAGTATTAACTTAGGATTTTCCTTATAAGCTTATTATTTTATGTGGTGTACCAAATTAGATCTACGTGTGTTATAAGGTTGCATGCAAGTCATAAGCCCTAATAGGAGCTTATATCTTATAGCTATAATTGGTTACAACTTATTTAAGATGAGTCAAGTCTTGTTTTAAGGTTGCATGTTTCCAATATCTTTCATAAACCAACCTAGACAACATATAGCATACGGCTATGTTGTCTTTTCCTAAAAATTCCCATAAGATCTTTATGCTAGTTTCACATTTACCATTTAACCATAAATCTAGGTTCTACATTAGCATGCATGTACACTAAAAGACCATCTAAGTACATATATAGCCCACGGCTAGATATGTACACATATAACATTTTAGTGATTTCTTAATAGTCTATTTAACATGTAATGATACGTATTCCATCATTAAAACTTAGTAGACAAACCATATGTTAACCATTTAATTATGCCGTGACCCCTGTGGGTCATGGTTTTCATGGTTTTAAGTTACACAATATATTTTTATGAGATCTATGATTATTAGTTAGTCAAGATCCCAAAGGTAAGATTTGTAACCCATGCTACATTTATATTCATGAAATGTTTCATATGGTTTTTGATCAAGTTAACACATATAATACTAGTCATAAGTTTCTTATTAAAAGATTTTTAAGCATGACTAATGGTGCACACATATATATGCCGTGACCTTTAAGGTCATGGCTATTACCAAATCTTGATTTTTAACAAGTTATATATACATGTATTTATAGATGGATGATGATGCATGCAAGTGAAAATGAAGAAACATAAGTAGTATACCTTTCTTGCCTAGATGTTACCAAGGATGATCTATATGAACAAGGAGGTTAGAGATCTAGTCAAGATGATGAAGAAGACTCCAAATATCAACCAAGCCGTGACCCTTAAGGTTCGGCTAGGGCTTGGTAGAATGATTTCAAGGGCGATGATGCTACTAGATGATTAGTAGTTAAGGTAGGACAAGGATCTAGTAGTTTTAATGTAAAAGCTTGGATGATTGTGGCTTATAGACGAATCATTTGAGAAAGAAAGGTGAAGAGAGAATGAGATTAGCTTGGATGAGAGAATATGAAGAGTGAGAGAGAGAGTTTTCGGCTAAAAGGGGGGAGAGAGAAGACAAGGCAAATGTGTGATTACCTTGGTAAGAACATTTGTGACAACTGTTGGAACTTGTGTTTCCAAAACATCCCTTCACCTTCCACATAAGGGAGTGTGATAGTTGTAAAAATACGTCTTTTAGGAAAAAGAGTGTAATTAGGGCAAGCGCTAACAAGTGACTTAGGAAAATCACAAGTTATGACCCAAAGTGGGGATCGTTCTCAAGGAGGCTTGGTGTGTGTGTAATGAGATGATTAGTTATGTGATTATATGATTATGATGAGAAAAGAAAATAGAAATGGGATAAGAAGAGAACGACGGTTACGATGACGATTTACACTAAGACGAAAAGGTCGTACACGTAAAACCGTAAAAGCACCAAAATTAAAAATTTACTCTAAAAATTCCTAAAAAATTGCAATAAATCCTAACTAATGTAATAAGAGTTTACAAAAAATCAAAAATCACCCAAACCTTTAATTAATTAAATAATGATTTTTTAATGCTAATTAAAGCCCTAAAAATCAATTTAATTAACAAAAAGCACAAAATGAGATTTTTTCAATTGTAAACCTCTAAAATACCCTAACTTAATTTAAAAGTATTTTTGAAAATTTTAAAATTAATTAAAACTATTTAAAAACAATTAAAAACTATTAAAACTTAAAATAATTTTAGAAATAAATCTAAGGACAATAATAATATTCTAAAAGTTGAAAAACCCCTAACTTTATGTATTTGAATTAGGAAAAATGAAAAAACTAGAAAAATCTAACTTTTAATTTTTAATAATAAAATAATAATAAAATAATATTAAAAATCCAAAGTTTATAAAATATTTCTAAAAAATTACCAAAAATCAAGAAAAATGTAAGTAAGACAAAAATGCAAGCCAAAGTTTCCAAAAACTTTTTAATAATTTTATATTAATTTCTAAAGTTGATTAAAACCCCTAAAATCAAATAAAATAAAAAATAGGTTAATTTGAAAACTTTAATTGATGTAAACCTCAAAAATACTATTAAAAACTTAAAAACTGTTTTTCTAGATTTTTAAAACAATTTTTCCTATTTTTTATTTATTTTCTAAAATTAAAACTTAAAATAATCCTAATAAATTAACTACACACGTGAAAAATAATATTTTTAGGCCAAAAAATCTTAAACCTAACAAAGAACAAAGGAAAAATGTAAACTGGTATAAAGCTATAACAAATAAACTGAAATCAGCTTATTATTAAGCTATTTGTATAAATAAGCTAAAACCACAAATACCTTAAGTATTAAGGAAACCAAGTGATAACCAGTCAAAGACGCTAGCGCAACTGGTTATCACGTTGGTGTGTGGGAGAGATGGCGCAGGTTCGACTCCTGGCCAGTCTCTTTTTGGAAAAAGATTTTTTTTTTCTTTTAATAAAACTTGTTACTGGTTACTTACTAACTCCAAAAATACAAACTAGACCTAATTCCTAACAAGATTCAACCAAAAATAAGAAAAAATGCGTCCAGTTATGAAGAAAATGCTACAGTAATAACTTTTCCAAAACTTGTGTCGTCCGAAAAATAAAAACAAGAATGGTCGTTCTCGGGTAACACTATAAATGTTATTGTATGTTTGAGAACCTAATTTTGGGTCGTTTGATGAGATTACTTGGTTTCTTTTGGCAAAATAAGGCACCCCCACAACCAGTTGGGTTGTGGGGAGTCACAATAAATCAAAATCACACAGGCAGCCCACAAAAATATCACAAATCACTCAAGAATGCACACATCAATGTTTCTGATGTGTTGTGCAAGGCTGGTGGGCACTTGCTGTTCTATATGGTCATCATGTGATATTTGGGCACCCAATCACTTGACACATACACCATCAAAACACAAATGAACAACAAGCAACCTAAAATTACCCAATACTCTAACAATTTACAAGAAATCAAGATCAAAATTAACTAAAACAAACTTGTTCAAACCCTGCTAATTTTCTTACTGACTTTCTACCAAATTTCACACATTCAGACTCAGATTACTACTATCAAATATGAAACCAAACTTTAATAACACCTAATTCTACCATAATAAGACTTTCTAGACGGGTTTTAGCCAATAATGTGTCACACAATACTAGTTAAACCAAAGATCAAAACACCCCTTTATTTTTCAGAAATCAATTTTTTCAAACCAAATGAGATCAAAACCCTAAGAAATATAATCAAACCAGAAAAGAGCAATAAAGAACAAGTTCTCACCAATATCATAAAAAACTCATATAAACTCAAATAAAGACAGCCAATTGGTTCAATGCTTGTTACCTGAGCTATTGCTTTCCAAGTGGTTGATTTTTAGGCTTATTTGAGCTTAAGAACAGTAGAGAGAGCCTGTTGTAGGAATCCAAAGTAGGACCCTAGGCCAATAATATCTTCAAATTTCTTCAAATGGCAAAAGTGAAATGAAATAATAAGATAAGAAGGACTTGTTGATCTTTCACACCTGCACAAAACACCACAAGACCAGGAAGAAAAAGAAGCAATAAGATGATCAATAAGCTCGGTGTCAATGAGCTTATTGATGAGCTTATGACTTTAAGTTGTTAATAACCAAAAGTGACCAAAAATTTCTTACTTCATCTTGAAAAACAGAAACTTACACAACTTAATATATCAAAAATCTTTTGATATATGAAACTCAAACAACTTCAACAACTTTTGAATCCAGATTATAAGTACAAGTTTTTTAAAAAGATACCACTTTTCAACAATATGAAAAACGAATTATATTTTTTTTTAACTTGAACTTAAAAATCAACAGAAGAATTATGGAACTCGGATTTTCTTAACTAATAAACCAACTTTTAAATAAAGAAAAGGAATTACATTTATACTAAAACACCAACTTTCATTTAACTTAAAAAGGGATTACAATTAAAATTTAGGAAATATGGAACAAGGGCAAACTCACAACCTAAGTGCTCCTTTTATACTACTGGATAGAAGTTTCTAGTGCTAAATCCCTAATACAGAAAAACCCTAGAATGCCCTTGAAGTCTTCTTGGTCAAAAATCGTCCATGTGATCTCTGTCCTTGGAGAGTGATGTGCCAGCCTTGCAATTTGATCTTGGACTGTTTATCTTGCTTTTGGGAGGAAGGATATCATGTGGGGCGTTGATCATGTCCCCTCATGGGGTTTTGTGGAAAGGGACGTGAGCAGGGGAATCTTGGGTTTTTGTGGTGGGTTTGAGTTAAGTGTGGGATGAATCATTGTTCTTGAAAATATGGGGGAAAACCCCTTTGTTTTCGCCTTGATTGGGACTGGGTTTTTTAGGGTTTAAAGGGGATTAGGGGGGGTAAATAGTTAAGGTTTAATTTAGTTTTGGGGGTATTAAGTTTAAAAAATATGTTTACCTCCACTTTTGTGTTTAATAAACTCGTTTTTTTTTAAAAGTTGGGTGAGTGGGGTTTGACGTGTAAGGTTGGGAGGATGGGATTGGTTGCTGGGTGGTAGTGGGTGACGTGGAGGTGGATGATTGGTGGGGTGAAGTTTGGTGTCTGGTCAGTTATGGCCCCCCAACTCTCTTGTCTCCTTCATTTTGTATTAAATAGCCACAAACCCTTTTTCCTTTGTAATAACTTTGGGCAGCTTGTCAAATTTGGCACAAGTGGTTTATAAACTTCTATCAAGGACTAAATGTGTAATGTTTGCATTCATCAAGGGCTCATAATGTAATTTCTTGACATTTAAAGGACCATAATGCAATTCATGAGTTTTGCAAGGGTATAAAATGCCAAGTCTTCAAAAGATGAGGTACCAATCTTGCCAATCTTCAAAAGATGAGGTACCGGTTCTTTTTGCAGCTTCGTTTCACGTGTTTGTTTTGATTGATTCTTGTGATCTTTTTTGTCATTTCCTTAATATCCGTACCTAAAATACACAAGCAACAAACACAAGCATATATTTGGCATTTTTAATGATATTTAATGCATTTTAAACCCAATATGGACGATGAGACTTTATATAAAAGCAGTCTCATCATAGTGCGTGTCATTCTTAGCTAAAAGAGAGGTGGGATCATGTTGTGGGCTTGTGTTGGGCTAGCACACAAAGGTAAAGGATCTTGGGCTAGTCCAAGGTGTGTATGAATACCTAAGATGTACACATATACATAGACGACATAAATACTTGTCACAATATAATTCCAAGTTTTGCTAAGTGTTGTGCATTCATAGATTTGTTATATATATATATATATATATATATATATATATATATATATATATATATATATATATATATATATATATATATATATATATATATATATATATATATATATATATATATATATATATATATATATATATATATATATATATATATATATATATATATACTAGTTGCAAAGCCTGCCCGATGGGCGGGCATGACTTCTTAATTCGCTTACATTTTTTTGTGTAGTTAAATATAGGTGGTAAAAATTACATATTTTGCAAAGTTTTTTTTAGGATAGTAGCAATGTTTGTAAAATTACTTACGTTTATTGTATTACTAAATATATTTTATAGGTTTCTAGCAACTTTATTAAAAATCGTGCATAAGAAAGATGAAAATAGATGCCATTTTTAATTGCTTAAGAAGAACTTTTTTAGATAATAAATGATGTTAAAAGATAAATAAATCTGTTTTACACAATAGATAATTTATACTTGTAAAAAATAATGGCATAGCTTAACCTAAAACATAATTTTTAGATAAATATAAAAGATTAATTTCAATAATCTAAAATAAAAAAATATGCACTCAGTAATAACGTAGTGAATATTAATAGAGAAGTCGAAGTCATCGAAGAATATGAGACAGTTGTTCTCATGTACAAATCAAAAAATATTTTTCTCACCGAGTATGTCAAAATTTTTGAAGTTCGTGTAATTCTCTTTCTCGCTTTCCAATATGTACCATGATCTAGAATATGTACCATAATGCGTGGCTCTGCTCAACCATTCCTGAAATCAAGTTAAAGCAACAAATTCAGAATTGTTAATAAAATATACATACATGAAAAAAGATAGAATCGCAAATTTGTAGAATATCCACCGAATTCCCCCTTAGAAGTGTATCCACTATACTTACAACATGCATTAGTACATTTGCTTATATTTTCGCACTTTGGCAAACACTGTTCCTCATCTCGATCGATTGCTTTATAGTCTTTATTATCTCATTCTTTCCAAGGTTTAGACGTCATGCATCATTGTTCTGGCTCAATGAATTTGCCTCAACCATAGCCAGCAGATCATCATTGGAGTCGGCTTCATCGTTCTCGCCTTCTCAATCGTCAGCTAGATAATATATATATAGCTTGAAATTCAGTCCGTAAACATGCATAGTATCTTACTTTTCATCTTAGTTACAATAAATAGTTGTTACCATCCTGCCCTTACTATATCTCATTCTCATATATAAAAAGTTGTAAAGACACAGGTTCAGGTTTCGAAGGAACAACAGGTGGGCTAATAGTATCGGTGGCACCAAAGCAGTTGGTATCTCAAACCGAATAATGTCTGCTTTGGGATTGCAATAGTACATGACTCATGTACTCCCATCAATTAAACTTTTCAATGGTTTGGGAAAGGTCTAATTAGGTGGGGCATAACAAACTCCAAGAGCATCAGTTGCTCTATCAGCATCCATGACAAAGTTCAAATCTGGTATTGAAAAGTAATTCAGAACTACTAATGAAAAGAATGAGGAAAACTTACCAAGCCCATGTTAGTATCCACGCGGCATGAGAGCAATTTTCAGATTACCACCAATTTACAGCAACAATAACTCTTCCACCAACTTGAGCAACCCTTTACAGCCGCTTCACCACCCACTTCATGATTTCACATCACTCATACACCTTCTTTGACCTGATTCTTTTTGGATTTTCTTTCTTGTACAACAATGACTAACCTGCAAGTGACGAGAGCCACCAGTTACAAACAAAAATATTAATTCAGAAGTTTTAAATATTTTTTTGATATATATAAATGGTTTAACAAAAATATTATATCAATACACTCTATGACAGTAGCTAATGTCGCACCAGGACCATCCTGTACTACACCAAAAAACGCCACAACGTTCAGATGTTGAAGCTTTGATAGAATGTTAGCTTCTCTCTAGAACTCAATTGTTTGGAATCAAACATTTAGATAGTCAGAAATAAAATATTACTTAGTCTCATATAATCTTAACAAAATATATATAAGTTACTAAAAGAATGAATAAAACAAATTTTACTAATCAATCTCTCCTGCTCAGACGATCAACATGCAAAGCAACTCTTCTTTATTCATTTGATATCAATTTTACTAATCAATTTGTTCCCCTCCATTTTCCATGGAAAACTATCCCAAATGTGCCAGAACCAAGCTCCCTTAATTCCTCAAGATCTTCCTTGCTTGTTAGTCACATCACATTTATTGGCAAACGTAGCATTGAATTACTCCTCAAAATTCAACTGAATACCAGTTAAAAGGAATACATTTTTAGATGCAGGGACTACCAAAGCAAGTATCCATAAATGAAATTCGGTTACCTGGAAGGCTGTCAAATAAAAGGTGTTTGGCGCCCACCATTGCGGCGGTGTTACGTTTGGCTGCAACCAACACCCTTGAAGCTACGGTCAAGAATCATATGCTTAACTAATCTGACATTATGAAAGAACTTATAGTGGTTATCAACCCCTTGGTTTATGTTTACGTTTCTGAACATGGAAACAAAGTTATGTTTCACAAGAGTGGAAAAAGGGACTGATTTAAGGTAGAGCTCTAAAATTAAAAGTGTCGGCAAGGGTCCTATTTTTTTGCAAATGGAAACTGTCCAAACTTAGGTCAGTATAGTGCTTGCTTGGGTTTTAGCTCTAGCTTCGCACCTTAATTACAAACCAATCTTCTTTTTGTCAAAATGTTTATTGCATCCTCCTTAGATGATAATTCAAAAACAGCGGTGCCACAAACTATTCTCTTATCAGCTACATGACGAGGTAACATCGCATTACTAACATGCACTACAAATAAGACTTAATAAAATGAATATACTCTTATTTAAGATAGCAAACGTATTTAATATACAGACATTTAAAGATGCATTTTAGTCATCCAATTAAAGACTCGCATACGGATACTAAGCAATCATCGCATAAATATGTATAAAACTTCCAATGAAGGCAAGAATTCTACCTTGGCAGATTGATAAAAGAGGGTCTTGACCTCCTTAAGTTTCTATTGTACTCCATTGGTGATGCAAAAATTGTTCTACTGTCTAATTTCTCAATCAACTCCTATGTTTTACAGAGCTTTGTGGTCCTTCTTAGCTTTTTACGTACAAATACTAAGGTATCACCGTCAGCCATCATCAACAAAACTACTAATCCCTAGCCGGGAACATCAGATCATGCCTTCCTGAAACAATTTTTAGGGGATGATAATAAATTTTAATTCGTATGTGTCTAAACCTTATCAGTTAATACTATAAAATATAATAATTTACGGTTTTGAGAAAAAAATATACTGATCAGAAAAACATGGTGACCTGATATACATGGAGACCTTAGAAACAACATGTATCACCTTGTAGCCTACATACCCGTAACAGCTCCTAACTACTAAGATGAAGGTAAACAACATGGTCACCTGATATACATGGTGATCTGAATCCCCTTATCACCCACCAAACCAGCCAGATTTGATCTTCTTGCATACAAATGTAACCTTTACCAAAAAAGTAAAAAGTTAAAGATAAATAATAAGTAGATGATTGATATACCTTGAATTCATTAATTGTAAAAACACATGTCGAGTTAGTAACACTTCTGATCAAGGGTTTCGCTAGGAGAGGTGAGGGCAATTTGTGGAGAAATTGGGGGAATTTTTCTAGCAACCGATAAATTGACTTTGAAATAGTTATTACGAATTGAATTTTTATGCAAATATAGATGAAAGAAATATAAACGAATGAAACTTTTACAAAAATTGACCACTACGTTTGTAAACGTAAAAATAGCCAATTAAAAACTAATAGACGACAACAACCTGTCATGGATCCAATAATCCCACCCTAAACTAAAGCAAAAAGAAGATGTTTTCAATGATCATTATAATTTGCATTCATTTTCTAGATTCTGAACTTTCTCATCAGGATCAATAAGCTACTGGTCAATAAGTTGAAGGTTTGAGGCTTGTGGGCTCGAATCACTAACTACTAACTCGCCGATCAAAAGTTAAAATAACCTATTGATGCAAACCTAAAGACTATGAAATCGGTATGACAAACTACTCATGCAAAAACACAGTAAGCATTAGATTAAAAAAAAAATCAAATGTCAAAATCAAAATTAAAAAGAGTGTTAATAAACTTATTTGGGGATCAGAAGAACATCAACTTTTTGAACATCCATCAGAAGACAGGATTCATTCATATTTTTAGATTCATATCTTTTTGAAAAAAGATATGTAAATCATAATAGGGTTAAGGATAATAGGGTTATACCTTTATGTTGAGCAACCATGATCAAAGGATTAGCGGTAAAAAATATTAAATTACCATCGATCGTTAGGGTTTAGTCCCATTATTTACTTTTTCAAGCATTAACTTGATGCTTAAACCTACATGATTTGATGGTTTTCATCAAGCTACTGATGTCGATTATAATCTGCACAACATTAGTTTCAAGATTTAACAAAAGAATTAATAAAAGGAATATCGATCAACAATACCTCGCCTTTCTCAATTAAAAGCATAGATATTAGGGATGGTTTTAATCGAATGATGGTTTTTTTGTTTTTCGATTATCACCTCTACGATAAGTTTGTGATAATATAAATTTCTAATTTTGTGATAACAGTGACGATTTGAAGCTGGTTTTATAGTGTGCGATTAAGTTTTTGGGTTAGGGAATATGTAAGCCCAAAACCTAAGCCCATGTGCTGATTGGGATTAGTGCATGATAAATGACGTGGTAAATCCCTCCTCTTATATATATATTATAAGATATATATATATATATATATATATATATATATATATATATATATATATATATATATATATAAGGGTTAATGTGAGAGAATTTTTAAAATTATTAAAATGAGAACCAATCTACACCGTTGGATCTACTATGTTGTACTAAATAAGAATGATAATTAATGAGTGAAATTATGATCATTAAATGTAGATAAAAATATATTTTACTTACATTCTTTTTTTTCACCATCTATTAGTTAAATATCTCGAAAATAATTGATACGTCGTGGTACAATATCTCGAAAATAATTGATGCGTCGTGATATAATCTCAAAAATAACTGATGCACGTGGTACAATATCTCGAAAATACCTGATACGTCGTGGTACAATATCTCGAAAGTAACTCATGGCGCGTGGTACAATATCTCGAAAATAACTGATGCGTCGTGGTACAATATCTTGAAAATAACTGATGCGTCATAGTACAATTTATTGAAAATAAAGGATCATTTATGTTTGGTGAAAATAAAAAATGAAAAATACCTATATTACATTCATGGTTATATTTTTAATTTTCATTTCTTGTATTAATTACCATGTATTTAATTACCACTTCCTTTAATTCTATTGATTATTGAATAGTTGTTATTTTTATAACTTTAATTAGTTCTCATTTGATCCAAATTCTATATATATATATATATATATATATATATATATATATATATATATATATATATATATATATATATATATATATATATATATATATATATATATAATAACCGGATATTACTAGATTAAAAAGTTATTGAATTGGTCTAATCGAATTGATCTCCGGTTTAAATGCGACTCAGTTGTCTTTTGGTGAAAAATAAATATTTTTGGTCGTTGTTTAAAATTAAAATTGCAAAACATAAAAGTAAAAGGCAAGGTAAATAAGCTAAAAGTAATTAAAAAGTAAATGGTGCGAAATTAAGACTTTGGAAGTAAACTATTTAAAAAACGAGAAATTAAAGCTTGACGAAAAGTAAATAAACGATATTAAAAACAAATATAAAACGAAACAATTAATAAAAATAAAACTAAACGAAAAAAATAATTTTTGACTTGAAAATAAAATTAAGTTAATGAAAAAGGAGAGAATAAAACTAAGATGGTACTTTAAAGCTAAACGAGGCAAAACCTAAAGCGGGTACTAGATAAAACATAAAACTTGAACTTTACGAAAAAATATTAATTTTAAAAATAGAAGAAAAATTCAACTAAAAATACGTAACTTTCAAAATTAAATTTGGAACAACTTTCAGATTAAACTAAACGATTGCGGAACAAGAAACAAGCTAGCAGGAAGCTAGCTCAAGCTACCAGGTAGGTAGCTTGATTTGGCGGGAAAACACTTAAGCAGACATGCTAGCTAGCATGTCAACTTATTTACTTGGTTCGGAATAATCAGTTTGTTCGGGAAGCTTTTCAAATATGTTGGTTCGGGAAGTTTTTCCAAAAAATGCTTGTTCAGTAAATTAAGTTTGTTCGGGAAAAAATTGCTCACTCGGGAAAATTTTGGAAAAGTCTTGGTTCGGTATTTTTTTTGCTCATTCGGTATAATTAGCTCATTCGGGAAAAATTACTCGTTCGGGAAAATAAACTTGACTCGGAAAAAATTGTTGGCTCGGGAAAAACTGGGAAAAATTAAACAGTCACGAAAATAGGGGAAACATAAATACGAATTTAACAAAAATCAACCATAATCAATCTAAAAATTAAACTAAAGTAACCAGTAATAATCAACTAACAATATTAAATAAAACCAAATCAACAAAACTAACAATAAAAACAAAATTAATCAAAAGCCACTTAATAAAATAAAACTTAAATCAACCAAAAATAATAAAACTAAAAACAATAAATCACTAATTAAGATCTACCAAGCATTAAAACATCTAAATCAACAAACTTTATGAAATCAAAATCAATAAAACTATGAAACCCACTTGATTAAACAAACTTAAATCAACCAAATCAATAAACCAAACATTAAATTGAACCAAACAAGAAAGGAAGGATGAGAGATTAATAATAAAAACTTGATTAAAAATAAGATTCAACAACAATTAAAAGTAAAAATTAAAGGACTTACAAATTTAAGGTGCAAGATAAGGAATTTAAATTGACAAGTAAATAAATGACATGAAAATTAAATTGGAAGAACTATTTTGTCAAGATAGCCAACACCTACTAATGTGACATTAGGAGGCTATTTATAGATGATTAGGGAGGTTAGCATGTGTTGCTCCTTTCTTCTTTCTCTCGTCTTTTCGTCTTTATAAATTCTACGACTTTTTCGACTTTGTCTCGGGATTATTTGAACTCGTCTTATAATTTCTTCATTTATTAGACTTGAGTTCTTCGACTTCATTAAACTTCCGTCATTAGACTTTTTCTTCGATAAATCTTTAGAATAGGCCTTGTACTTCCGTTCTTTTTGCACTCTTGATCTTTTGACTTCGTCTTTTGTCTTTTTCTTCGATAAAAGCTCGTGAAAGCCCGTGTTTTCTTCCCTTTTCATATTTTGGTCCTAAATCACAACAAAAACACAAACCACGCATAATTCCAACATTTACGACATAAAATACACGTCTTGGCTTGGTTATTATTATAATTAAGTGGTAAAAGGATAAGTGTTTTCACACTTTTTAAATCCCCTATACTTGACCATTGCAATGTCCTCATGCAATGCATTAATTACAAAGCAAGATTTATATTTTGCATCATAATCAATCCACATTGGCCTTTATTAAAGAGATAGAAAATTATAAAATATTCAAAGGAAGAAAATAAAAAGATCAAAAACTTACCTTAGGGTTTAGGAATGTCATGAATGATTATCATCCTCAAGTTTCACTTTCCCATACCAAGCTTAAAAATGAGATCATTGTTATTATAAGTTAGCAAACTATCAACAAACTCATGTGGGCCAATTATTTACTTAGACTCCCTTATTCCTAGGTATATCTCTTATATTTTATTGTTGTCTTAAATGATCACGAGGATGCATTGTTGACTTATTTCGATAGTTTATTTAGGACGAAAATAAAGTAGGACGATTTAATCAATAGTTAGCTAAAGGACAAAATCTTTTAAAACTGCTTCTCAGGGCCTCATAAAGTTCATATCTTGGCATAACTCGCTTCACAATTTGAGACCTTTCTTGGACCGATATTTGGCAGCGACTTCATACTTCAAATCTTGAGAGACGTTCATGAAATAATGGTCTTCTCTTCATAATAGGAATTTCTTCACTTGAAGTTTTGAGAGATTCTTCATACTTGGACCACGACTTTTTCATTTTTCTCCAATCTTTATTTGCGATTTTGATATACAATGATCCGCCTCCTTTTAGGACTTGGATCTATTTATCCTCATACCTTGTTAGGGCCTTTTTGGATAGACTTCTCCATGATCTTTAGGGGAGTATTTGCTTTTCACCGTGTGTCTCGATTCTTCATATTGATTTTTGATAAATGATTCTTCACATCACTTTGGATCTTTTGCAACAAAATGTAGCCCTCATGTCTTGTTAGGACCTTTTCGGACTCGCCAATCTTCGCATCCCGCTTCAATAAGTTATGCCTTGGCTGTGAACTCTAATTAATACCGAGCAACTTTTAAACGATCTTGGGCTAGAAGCTAAGTAACTTTTCAAATCGTACGACCTTATTTATTGCAATTAAACTTATTAGCAAGCGATGGTAGAAAAAGCTTATAATCAACTCACATAAATTCATGAAAGAATACCAAACTTATAATTGACTCTATCATCTCTCATTCTCCACAATTTAAAATCTCAAGGAATGAGACTCGTGGATGTTTAGCCTATTAAATCAAAGTTTTGGGTTTTCAAGTCATCGATAGGATCTTGAAAATTCTGAGTCTTTTTCATGTTTAGAATTCTCATTTTAATGTTCCCTTGATAAACGACTTTCTAGGATCCATTATAGGAACTTGCGAAAAGTTCTTGTTCTTAACCCGTAAGAGTTAAGAATTTAGCGTTTTAAAGTTCCCTATATAAAAGCCTAGCAAAACTTGACTTAAACACGTTAAGGATAATAGCTAGAGTAAACTAAGATAAGTAAACTAGGGTTGAGTCAAAAGATTCAGAATGTTTGAAAATTGAAACAACTTTATTAAAATTTATTCTAGCAAAGAAAGAAAATAACTATAACAAAGATAAATACTAATAGGCTAAAATAGATCAAAAATTTTGAAAAATGTCGAAAAATAAATTTTTCGGTTAAAATGAGTACAAATACAAGGAAAAGCCCACTTAACTTCGATAGAAGTCCCCCTAGACTTAATATAAACATTTTCCTCAATGTTTAAGCATGTGGAAGTAACCTCCCCTACACTTAGGACATTGTGCACTTTGTTTAAATCTTGCTAAGGAAGAGACAACTAAAGTAATTCCTATTTTAATATTGAAGAATATAAAATAGAGAATCAAAAGAGTTTGGGATAGAACCGGGAAGACGGGTACACGGAATCACGGGTCGTCAAAAGTCATCAAGAATGGATCTTTGATAGCTCGAATCCCTGCACATGATAAGAAAGAAAAGAACAAACACATACTAGGGTCTCCCCCTACACTTATTATAAAAACAAAATAAAAAGGATAGATACTCGGGTTGCCTCCCGAGAGGCGCTTGTTTTTAATAACCGAGTCGTGAGCCTGACTCGACATTGATTAGCATGGTAAGAAACTTGAAGAACATCCACCGGGATCAAAGACATGGGTTTCATCCATCATGTAGCACAAGCTTAAGGCGAACAAGGCAAGCCAAAGAAGAGTATGCAAGGTTCCCTTAAGCATTTGTTGAGCGCGGTGGTAGAAAGGGTGAAGAGTTGCAAGCATATCTCCATGGTTTCCAAAAGTCTTTCCTTTTATTTCATCAGATGGATACTGAGATGGCTTAAAAATTGCAATACCGGGGTCGAACACCTTTTCCTTTAGGGGAAAATAACACTCAGGCTCAATAGATCTTGAAGAAGATCCGCTCATAAATCGCACAATCTCATCCTTAGAAGGTGGATAGAGAGGTGTCAAGACATAAGTACTACGGATGTTGGTGTCTTGCGGTTTCTTCTCCTTTGAGACTGGTTTCTTCATATCCAAAGGAGGATAAAGAGCATCATCAAAGTCCAAAGGAGGAGAATCACTCTCATTGGGGAAGTAGGTATTGAGAAAAGTAGCAAAGTCTTCCTCAAATGAGTAGTCATCGAAAATAGGATCAAGCATTGTTGGTGGAGGATCTTCATCAAAAGTAGATGCAAGGTCATCATGTGAAGAATCACTCAAAAGAGTATCGACATCATCAAAATCATCATATATTGGCATGTCTTTATACTCAGAAGAAAAATCATCAGAATCATCCATATTAGAACTAGAATCATCATCATAGTCATCATAAATTGGAGGAGACTCATGAATTGGTGGGGGGTCTAAGTTGGAGAGATAATCATCCACATCATCTTGGAAAAGTGGATTGTCATAGCAAGAATCAAATAGAGGATTGTTGTTGATGACAAAATCATCAAGCACATGAATCATATTCGTTGATTCTCTTCCATTGGGTTTGGTTGTGATCTTCCCCATTGTAAATACTTGTGCATCATTCCCGACCCTTAAAATTAGTTCACCTTCGGCAACATCGACTAATGCTTTTCCGGTTCTCAAGAATGGCCGACCAAGTATTAATGGAAATACGAGGGTCCATTTCATAATCAACAACAACAAAGTCGACCGGAAAAGTGAAGGTGCCAACTTTAACAAACACATCTTCGAAAATACCAACGGGGTAAGCGAGAGTTCGATTTGCTAGCTCAAGAGTCATATTTGTTGGAGTAAGATCGGGTAATGATAGTGTTTTCCAAAAACTTAAAGGCATCAGATTTATACTTGCCCCGAGATCGGCTAAGGCAGTAAATTCTTCGGTTTGGTTGAAAATGCAAGGAAACATAAAACGACCAGGATCTTCAAGTTTTTCCGGAAGTTCTTTAAGAAGAATTACAGAACAATTTTCATTCAAGCGAGTATTAACAAACTCGTCCATCTTCTTCTTCTTATTAAGCAATTCCTTAAACATCTTAACAAATTTAGGCATTTGGGCTAGATCTTCAACAAGGCTAAAGGTGATGGTCACTCCTGACATCTTCTTCAAAAAGTTTGACACTTGAATATCATCCTTGGTGAGCAATTGGCACTTTTCTAAGCAAGAAGGATAAGGGATGTTGGGTTTTGGTGGTGCAGGTGTAGCAGGTAAAGGTTGAGATGTTGAAGGTTTAAAGGTGGAAGGTGGGGTTGGTGAAGGTTGTTTCTTGGTTACTACTTCAGTAAGAGGTGGAGACGGTAATGGAGAACTAATACTAGGCGTGGGAGTAGGAGGGATAAATGGTGGTGGAGGAGGTATAGATGGAGTATCTGGGGGAAGGATAGATGGTCCTACTAAGGTTGCTCCACTGCGTGTAGTAATAGCACTCACATTCGCTCTTGGGTTGGTGACAGTATTTGAAGGAAGAGAGCCCGAAGTAGAGGTTTGAGTACTTGGTAAGAAACTAGCCATCATATTCTTCAAATCATTTGTTTGAGTGCAAAAAGAGGTTTGTATATCATGTCGAAGCTCAGATCTAATATCATTACCTTGCTTAGTGATATCTCCTTTCAAGTTGATAATTTGGCTTTGCAGATTCTTGATTAGCTCTCCTTGGGTCCTCATGAAAGCTTCAACATCTTGATTAATGGGTGGTGCTTGTTGAGCGGGTGGGTGATAAGGATTAGAAGATCGAGGTGGGTTTGGATTGCTTCTATTGTAGTTGTTGGGGTTGTGGTTTTGAGGAGAAAAACCGGGTGAAAGAAAGTTGTTAGAACGGTAACTTAGCAAGTTACGATCACCTTGAGGTTGGGCTTGGTAGTTTTCGGTTGAGTAGTTACCATGAGCCGCATACACGTTTTCCGGATTGTCATGAGTAGAAGGACAATCAGTGTATGAATGAGGACCGCCGTAGATCTCACAAGAAAGTGCTACCAGAGTAACTTGTTGTTGTTGATTTATAGCCAAGAGTTGCATGTTTTTGCTCATTTCAACCATTGCGCGGGTCAATTCAGTGATATCAGGGTTTGAAGAAGTAGAAGACACATTGACTCTCGGGTTTGATCTTGAAGATGCGGATGAATCCAAATTTTTGTGATGAGTAGTCATGTTCTCGATAAGCTCTCTACACTCCTCGGGTCTTCTTTTCATAAATGTGCCACCGGCGGCTGCATTAATCGTATCACGATCACGAAAAGTTAAACCGTTGTAGAAGGTATCAATTAAGGTGACGGGGAGCATGTTGTGGTTTGGAAATCGATCGATCAAAACATTATATCGTTCCCAAGCATCAAAAAGTGATTCATCAGGTTCTTGAGTAAATCCACTAATTTGATTTCGAAGGCTCGTGACCATGGATGGTGGAAAGTAGCGCGACAAAAAGCGTTGAGTCATCTCATCCCAAGTATGAATTGAATTCTTCGGAAGACGATCAAACCATTTTTCGGCATGGTGGGATAAGGTGTGTGGAAATAGGTGAAGGCGAAGAAAATCTGTACTAACACCGGGCAACTTCATGCTTTGAGTAACGTTAATGAATTTGTCGAGGTGTTTGTTGGCATCATCATCCGGAAATCCGCGAAATGGACAAGTATTTTGAACTTGTTGGATCATGAGATGCTTCAACGAAAACTCTGGAGCCGTGATTTGTATCGGCGCAATCGGTCCTCCGCGTCCATTCATCGTGGGTTGACAAAGCTCCCCCATTGTACGAAGGTCGGGTGGGGGAACATTGTTGTTATTACTCATGTTGGGGTGGGGTGGATTATTGTTGTTGTGCACACCAGCCATAACTAAATCTTCACGAGTCTCGGGCTATGAATAAGTTGAAAATCTAGTACGCATACACCTGCAAAAGCAAAAGAAAAAGATACGAAAGAAATAGAGAATATATATGTACGTGTAAAAATAAAAATAAAAATCTTTTTGGATTTTTGAAAATTTTTAATTTTTATGGACTTTTAACAATTTTTAATTTTTATGGATTTTTGTAAATTTTTTAGCAAGAAAAATAACGCTCACGAGTGAACGGGTCCCAAAATTCAACGCGTCTCTCACAGAAAACCGTTAATCTTCACGAAAAGAGCCGGCAGCGGTGCCTTTTAATAATTATATTTTACTAGATTAAAAAGTTCTTGAATTGGTCTAATCGAATTGATTTCCGGTTTAAGTGCGACTCAGTTGTCTTTTGGTGAAAAAGAAATATTTTTGGTCGTTGTTTAAAATTAAAATTGCAAAACTTAAAAGTAAAACGAGAAATTAAAACTTGACGAAAAGTAAATAAACGATATTAAAAACAAATATGAAAACGAAACAATTAATAAAAATAAAACTAAACGAAGAAATTAACTTTTGACTTGAAAATAAAATTAACTTAATGAAAAAGGAGAGAATAAAACTAAGATGGTACTTTAAAGCTAAACGAGGCAAAACCTAAAACGGGTACTAGATAAAAGATAAAACTTGAACTTTAAGAAAAAATATTAATTTTAAAATTAGACGAAAAATTCAACTAAAAATACGTAACTTTCAAAATTAAAATCGGAACAAATTTCAGATTAAACTAAACGATTGTGGAACAAGAAACAAGCTAGCAGGCACCTAGCTCAAGCTACCAGGTAGGTAGCTTGGTTTGGCGGGAAAACACTTAAGCAGACAGGCTAGCTAGCATGTCAACTTATTTACTTGGTTCGGAATAATCAGTTTGTTCGGGAAGTTTTTCAAATATGTTGGTTCGGGAAGTTTTTCCAAAAAAAATGCTTGTTCGGGAAAAAATTGCTCACTCGGGAAAATTTTGGAAAAGTCTTGGTTCGGTATTTTTTTTGCTCATTCGGTATAATTAGCTCATTCGGGAAAAATTACTCGTTCGGTAAAATAAACTTGACTCGGAAAAAATTGTTGGCTCGGGAAAAACTGGGAAAAACTAAACAGTCACGAAAATAGGGGAAACAAAAACACGAATTTAACCAAAATCAACCATAATCAATCTAAAAATTAAACTAAAGTAACCAATAATAATCAACTAACAATAATAAATCAAACCAAATCAACAAAACTAACAATAAAAACAAAATTAATCAAAACCCACTTAATAAAATAAAAATTAAATCAACCAAAAACAATAAATCACTAATTAAGAACTACCAAGCATTAAAACATCTAAATCAACAAACTTTATGAAATCAAAATCAATAAAACTATGAAAACCACTTGATTAGACAAACTTAAATCAACCAAATCAATAAACCAAACATTAAATTGAACCAAACAAGAAAGGAAGGATAAGAGATTAATAACAAAAAACTTGATTAAAAATTAGATTCAACAACAATTAAAAGTAAAAATTAAAGGACTTACAAATTTAAGGTGCAAGACATGAAATTTAAATTTACAAGTAAAAAAATGACATGAAAATTAAATTGGAAGAACTATTTTGTCAAGATAGCTAACACCTCCTAATGTGACATTAGGAGGGTATTTATAGGAGATTAGGGAGGTTAGCATGTGTTGCTCCTTTCTTCCTTCTCTCGTCTTTTTGTCTTTATAAATTCTTCGACTTTTTCGACTTTGTCTCCGGATTATTTGAACTTGTCTTATAATTTCTTCATTTATTAGACTTGAGTTCTTGACTTCATTAAACTTCCGTCTTTAGACTTTTTCTTCGATAAATCTTTAGAATAGGCCTTGGACTTCCGTTCTTTTTGCACTCTTGATCTTTTGACTTCGTCTTTTGTCTTTTTCTTCGATAAAAGCCCGTGAAAGCCCATGTTTTCTTCCCTTTTCATATTTTTGACCTAAATCACAACAAAACACAAACTACACATAATTCCGACATTTACGACATAAAATACACGTCTTGGCTTGGTTATTATTATAATTAAGTGGTAAAAGGATAAGTGTTTTCACACTTATTAATATATATATATATATATAGTTCATTATTTGTTCTCTTACTCTTATGTACAAGGTTCATATCATGCAACCTATCATAAAAAAAGATCAAAATGATTGTAGATGTACAAGTACATAATTACAAGTTCACACACACATTTTATAGGAATATAATACTTGAGTGAATGCACTTAAGATCTTTAGATGAAACTTCATTACATTAAATCATGGTAAAATCATGGATTTTACAGCACCACCCCGTTATTTTAGCTTTGTCCTCAAAGCTACTAAAAGCTTAGTTAACTTTTAAGTGAAAAGATGAGGGTACTTGGCTTTAAAGATGTCTTCTCGTTCCCAGGTGTACTCGGGGCCTCTCTTCGAGACCCACTGTACCTTAGTTAACGGGATGCGGCTACGTTTGAGCTTCTTGGTTGTTCTCTCCATGATTTCCAGTGGTGTATCCGTCTATTGGAGTTGGTCATCGATATGGACCCCTTCTAAAGGCATAACCAAGGGTTCCTCAGTGTAGCACTTTTTCAGATTAGATACATGGAAGGTGGGGTGTATCCGACTTAATTGTGGTGGAAGCTCCAATCGGTAAGCCACTTCCCCGACCCTGGCTACCACTTTGAAAGGACCCATGTATCATTGATTTAGCTTTCCACGCTTTCCAAATAGTATAACTCCCTTCCATGGTGACACTTTTAGCATAACATGATCTCCTACTTTGAACTGCACGGGTCTGCGTTTCTGATCTGCGTAGATCTTTTGTCGATCGCGAGCAGCTTGAAGTCTGTGCTTAATAAGAACAATTCGGTCTGTAGTCTCCTGAATCAATTCAGGCCCAGTGAGTTGGAACTCACCTACCTCTGCCTAACATACAGGAAAGTGACATTTCCTTCCATAAAGGGCTTCAAAAGGGGCGGCGTTGATACTGGCGTGATAGCTATTGTTGTAGGAAAACTCAACCAAAGGTATATGCTCGACCCAACTATTTCCAAAATAAATTACACATGCCCTTAGCATGTCCTCTAGGGTTTGGATGGTTCGCCCACTCTGACCATCCGTTTGTGGATGATAGGCGGTGCTCATATCCAGTTGGTTACCCAGTGCTCGTTGGAGAGCCCTCCAGAAGTTGGAGGTGAATCTGCTGTCCCGGTCACAAATTATTGAGACTGGTACTCCATGTTTGGTTACAATTTCCTTAAGGTAGGTCCTTGCCAACTTGGATAGGGAGTCGGATTCCTTGATGGGTATGAAATGAGCAGACTTGGTGAGTCGGTCGACTATCACCCAAATGGCATCATATCCACGTGATGATTTAGGGAGTTTGGTCACGAAATTCATCGTAATATTTTCCCACTTCCATTCAGGTATCTCAGGCTGTACCAGTAAACCTGATGGCCTTTGGTGTTCTGTTTTGACATGTTCTCATGTCAAACATTTTTGGACGTAGGTGGCGATGTCAGCTTTCATGTTTGGCCACCAGTATAATTTCCTCATATCTTGATACATCTTTTCCGATCCCGAATGTATTGCATATTTGAATTTATGTGACTCGTACATGATTATGTCCCTCAAATTCCCATAACGGGGTAACCAACTCTTCCCGTGTAAGCACAATGTTCCATCCGCCCTTGGTTCCAGTTATTTTTATAGAGGTCGGTTCAAAGCATTCCTCCTATGTCTTCTTCCCAAAGGTTTTCGGGTTTTTGTGCTTGGGTTTGTGCTTCAAGTATTTTCTTAGGCAGATCCAGATTGATGGTCATGGTTAAGGCTCGAACCCTCATGGGTGGGTCTTTGTCCTTACGCCTCAGTGCATCAGCAACTACGTTTACTTTACCTGGATGGTATTTGATTTCATAACCGTAATCGCTTAACAGTTCAATCCAACGACGCTGCCTCATATTAAGCTCTTTCTGATCTAATATATGTTGCAGACTCTTGTGGTCGGTGTACACTGTACATTTTGTTCCGTAAAGGTAATGCTTCCAAACTTTTAAGGCAAAGACTACCGCTCCAAGTTCTAAATCGTGGGTAGTGTGGTTCTTCTCATGCTTATTTAATTGCCTAGAAGCATAGGCAATTACTTTCTTTCTTTGCAGCAATACTGCTCCCAATCCTTTATATGATGCATCACAATATACCTCAAAGTCATCATTGCCCTCGAGCAAGGATAAGAGAGGCGCACTACACAACTTTTGTTTTATCAACTGGAAAGCTGATTCCTCTTTTTCTCCCCAATTAAACTTTACTCTTTTCTGAGTGAGTTTGGTCATTGGTTTGGCTATCTTGGAGAAGTCTTCGATGAATCGGCGATAGTATCCGACAAGGCATAAGTATTCGCGGATCTCTTTTGGTGATTTGGGAGATGCCCAACTCTTAACGGACTCAACCTTCGCAGAATCTACGTGAATACCATCGCTGTCAATAACGTGACCTAGGAAATGGACTCTAGGTATCCAGAACTCACGTTTTGAAAACTTTGCATACAGCTGCTCTTCCTTGAGTACTTTCAATACTTGGGCCAGATGCTCAGCATGGTCTTGTTTGTTCTTGGAGTAGACAAGTATGTCGTCGATGAAGACTATCACGAATTTATCTAAATAGGGTTTACACACCCGGTTCATGAGATCCATGAATATTGCCGGGGCGTTTGTCTACCCAAAAGGCATAATTCGAAGTTCAAAATGACTGTAACGAGTTGTGAAAGCTGTCTTAGGAATATATTCTTCTCGGACTCTCAGTTGATGGTATCCAGACCTCAGATCAATCTTAGAAAACATACTTGATCCCTGGAGTTGATCAAATAAGTCGTCTATTCGAGGTAAAGAATAGCGATTCTTTATCGTTAGTTTATTCAATTCCCAGTAATCGATGCACATTCGAAAAGAGTCGTCTTTCTTCTTGACAAACATAATAGGTGCTCCCCATGGAGAGGAGTTAGGCCTAATGAATCCTTTTTCTGATAGTTCCTGGAGTTGTTTGGCTAGTTCATTCAATTTGATGGTACTAACCCATAGGGAGCCTTAGCTACAGGTGCAGACCCAGGAATCAAATCAATTTGGAATTCTATTTGTCACACTGGGGGCATACGTGGCAATTCATCATGAAATACTTCGGCGAAATCTCGGACAATTGGCACGTCCTCGATTCGTGTTTCCTCGGGTTGGTCTTCTTCCTCGATTTTGGAGATGTGTGCTAGGAAAATAGGGCATCCTCTGGTCAAGTATCTTTGTGCTTTGGTGCAAGAAATGACACTAAGTCAAGTGTTGATTATATCAGGGTTACCATCCCCTCGTATAATCAAGGTTTCATCTCCCCAAGGTATACGGACCAATTTTTGATCACATAAGATGACTGCATGGTACTTTGATAGCCAATCCATGCCAATGATGATATCAAAGCTACCAAGACTTATTGGGATTAAATCGACGTTGACGGGTGATTGGAGAGGTTTAAGGTATAACCACGAATGATGGTGTCAACTGTCACAATTTTTCCGTCGGCTAGTTCTACAGTATAGTAGGAGTGTAAAACTGATGGAGTAATTTCCAATACTTTACTAAATTCCGTTGATATAAAGCTTCGATCTGCCCAGGTGTCAAATAAGACAGATGCATATCGTTCGTTTAGTAAAAATGTACCGGTGACGATGTTGGAATTTGGATTGGCTTGGGCATCGCCAACCATGTATGCTTGTGATGAAGTTCCCTTGTTGTCTTTCTTCCAGTTGGTCAACTTGGGAAAGTCAGGTCTCACATGTCCAGGGGTTCCACACTCGTAACATAATACAGCTTTCTTTGGCCCACGGTTACTTCCACTTGCGGGGTTTCGGTTTCCCTTGCATTGTTTTCCAGCAACATGATGGTAGTCACACTTTGAATATTTAGGTTTGGATCCCGAGTAGTTCTTGGTGCGGGTTGTGGGAGTAGTGTCATCAGCTTGCCCAACGTTTTGCTTTTTGGAAGGCTGCTGGTGCTGGCTACGAGAGCCTTCATCGGATTTTCTCTTGTTGTCCGTTTGTCTTTCAGACAGATTGCGGGCTCGCTTGTTGATCAACTCAGTCGCAAATTCCATAGCACCTTCAACGGTAGTTGGTCGTGAAGCTAGCACACTGTCATGTATGTTGTCAGGGAGTCCGCTAACATACTTCTCAATATTGTCACTCCTTAGAGGGAACATTCTGGTGCACATCAAGCTTAACTCTTGAAATCTTTGGTTGTACCAAAGGATATCATTGTTCTTACACTTTAGATCCCACATTCCAATTTCCAACTTCTTCATTTCTCCTCTAGGACAGTATTTCTCAGTCATTCTCTCCTTGAGGTTGGCCCAAGTGAGAGAATAGGTAGTGTCATGTCCAAGGGTGGCGACCACAGAGTTCCACCAGGTAAGGGCGCTCTCGATTAGGGTGCATGTAGCAAACTTAACCCTGTTCTCGTCGGCATAACCGCTGATGCGAAAAACTGTCTCTAGTCTTTCAAACCACAACATCAATTCAAAAACTCCTTCTTTTCCTCGGTAGTATGAGGGTTTTCACTTTAAGAAGTCGGGGTAAGAGCAAACCCTGTTGGCGTTGTTTCTACGTGCATTGAGGTTTGGGTCATCGTTTGCATTCGGGTCAGCTCCTCTGGCTGCCATGGCCATTGTGATGCCTTCACTTATCATTTCCCGGAGTTGTGCGACAGTGACATTTCGAGTAGCTTCAGGAGCTTCGGCATTTGCGGTGTTGGAAGCAGATGCATTATTGGGGTTTGATCGCGTAATCACCATTTGTCTATAATCATACACAAAATGAGATTATTAGTTCAAATGTTAGTACAACTTTTATATTATTTGCAAAAGATGATTTCATGCATAAAATTCATAAAATTTTTGGATAACCTGTCGGAATTTCATAGTATAATACTTTGCGCAACAGATATAAATAAAGAAAGTGATTTCATGCCATTTCCAAAAGAAATTTAACATCCATCAAGCATAATAAAATCCAAGTCATAGGCAGGTCAAGCCTTGTCTGGGGTAGTGATACACACAGTCTTTAATACATTACATCCCAAAAATAAGAGTTCGAAAGAGAAAGTACAGTGCAAGAATACATTACCAAAAGCTGGAAAGAAATAAAAGTACAAAGGCCTTATATCATGATAGCTAGGATGCAACCTGTATGCTTGTCATGATGTGCAAGAAGTCTAGTACATCTATAATAATCCTGCCTAGATGGTCCACTAGGTGAGGCCGGTGTTGATCGTGCTGATGGAGCCGCAGATACTCTCCGGGAACCCTGTAATGTCTGAACTGTCGCTCGGGTCTCCTTAAGCACATGGAATGCTGTCAGCAAATGGGTCCGGAGTCTATTGGTGGCTCCTCGGAGATGAGTCATCTCTGCAGTAATCCCGTCATGTCGGACGGTGGCAAGATCAAAGAAAATAGACAACGATTGTTCCTGAGAAGATAGAGCAGTATTGGTCTGATGCTGAGGCATGACCTGAACGCGCTGGTGAAGATGGCGGTTCTCCTATAAGAGCCACTTCAATGCTTCATCAGTCTTGGCCTGGACACCTTTAGTGGCCTGGGCTTCTCTCCTCATGGTGCGAGAGAAAAAGTCAATACGATCATGGATGACGGTGCGGCCTTGTCGACCGGCTGTCAATAGGCTGCGAAGGTCTGATATCTCCTGCTCTTGGCGTGCGGCCAGTGCGACAATCTAGGCCTGGACGGAATCGACACGCCCTACCCCGGAGCCTTCCCCGGTCTCATAAATGGATACGGGTATGGACCCGGAAAAATAGCCCGATGATAAAGATGGAGGCACGGAAGATGGTATACGAGGAAGAACCTGGTCCTCCTCCATAGAGGTTGGGGCTAGTATGGCTAATGCTGAGATAGAAAAAGGATCCTCAGGGAGTACAACTTTGATAGTTGGGTCATCCTCTAAATCCGAGGCTGATAACCAACCACACTGCGTCGATCGTGGAGATGAACAAATAACTGGAGTAGGAGCTACTACGGGTAGAAAAGTCGAAGGTGCAGTAGGCGGAGTCATGATGCTCTGAAATAGTATTATTTTAAGTTTGAAGTAAGTATAAGCTTACAAACAAAGAACAATATTATTTTAGATTACATGTTTTATGAAATATATCCCCTTTAAACAATTATCATAATGTTTTAAGGTTACATATATTAATACTTATATATATGTTATCATTTACGTAGTTCATCTAACAATTTGTAAGTGCAAGGTTTGGTTTAGTATTCCTATATTTTCATTTCAGTATTTTACTAAGCAGTGTAAAATTTTCAAGTTTAGAATATCTAACATTTTCCATAACAATATTTCACTAAACAGTATTAATAACCAAATTTAGTAACATTATATACACACTTAGTTCACATAGCATAAAATGCCCTAAGATCTATATGCTTAACTAATACGGTCCCAAAAAAAAATCCTAAAATGATTTTTATAAGTTATAGTCCAGTTTTAAATAAAAGAAAATTACTTTATCTTTATTTTATTTAAAAATTTATCTGGTTCTCTATAACTACTGCCCTGATACCATTCTCTGTGACACCCCAGGCATGGTCATAATATGCGGAAATATCAACGGAGATGTCATAAGGGTGGATCGATAACATATAGTCCATAAAGCATAAGATAAAGAGTTATTCAAATCAGATTACATGTTTGATAAACAAATAAATAAAAATTGTCTTAAACATGATAAAAGATGATTGTTTATGTTTCCCAAATAGAACCCCTGACGAGTCCTACGATGAAGATTACATAGATGCTTGAGTCCTTGCACATATCTTGTTCTAACTTCATTTCCCTGAGATAAACATGCTTAGAGGGTCATCATAAAGTTGGTGAATTTACAGGTTTAAACAATTAATTAGTTTGGACCTACATTAATCATAGAAGTAACAATGCACAAAGCATTCTTACTACAAATTAAATTACATTTTCTATTACTCGAAACTGAAGCTTAACCTTCCATAGTCCTCAACAGATGAGGACGTAGTGTCTTACAAAAAGACACCCAACCCAGTTCCAACATGGTATACATATGTTGTCCCGGCCAAG
The DNA here is from genome assembly GCA_025667525.1 of Glebionis coronaria. NCBI lineage: Eukaryota > Viridiplantae > Streptophyta > Magnoliopsida > Asterales > Asteraceae > Glebionis > Glebionis coronaria. The sequence continues at coordinate 383,685,339 of CM046874.1, forward strand.
GCATAGTGAGCATGAATCACCCAGATGGGGATGGTCAATCCCTAATAGATATATTTATAACATTCGGGCGATTTATGTGACAATCCGTCAATTTATGGTTGATATTTTATTCTCAAATATTATTTGAAATATTATTTTAATGTTACAATATGAACTCACATATTTTTGGGAAGAAATTTGGATTTACGTCTTGAAGTAGCATCGACTACGTCTGAACCGGAGGATTCAACGTTACGTGTTTACGTTTACATACACCGTCTTTGGTGACAGTCCGACATTTCATAAAATAAATTTGTCCATGAATATTATTTTGGAGTTTTAAATTTGAGTTGGTTCATAAACTCAAAAATTTACGAGAAGAGATTAGGACTTACGATTTTATTTTAACGTCCTTTACGACTAAACCGGAAACCTTAGGATTACGTATTTACGTTTTCGAACTCCGTTTTTGATGAAACAATTTTTATTGGATTCGTTTTGTGACGTTGATTCATAATTTATAAAAACGTTTTTCGTAAAACGACCCGAGGGCATGCAAATCGAGGAAACTAGAATCGAGGAGTATCCGTAAATAATTGGGGATGAGACAAGTGGGACACTTGTCCCACCCCACTCCAAAACCGGCCCAAACTAGTACCTCAACAACTTGGTGTCAAGTTGTAAGTATTATTACTTACACTTGTCATGAAAGCTTACATCTTAAGCTTACCACAACACAAAACCATCAACTACTTCACAGTTTCTCATTTCACCATGCAAACCACTCACACACACTCTCTCCCTCTTGCCATTGCCGTCCCATATTCATCTTCAAACACCCATTTCATACAAAATTTAACCACAAAACATATGTTATAATTAACATATGTTAATCTCCATTCAAAAAGATGAAGATTGGTGCAAGTTATAACATCCAAGGAGGAGTATTCATGGTGTCTTGGGGCTGATTTTCCACAAGGAGTATATGATGAATGGTGGTCTTGAAGATGGTCATGGTTGTCTACAAGTTTCTCCATCAAAAACCATGTCAAAATCATGACCTACATCGACTTGGTGGTATAAAGATTGTCCTCCTCAACTTCTTGTTATTTTGATTATGTAAACATGTATTTTATTTCCTATTGTATATATTTATGATGATTATATGGTGATAAAAATGTTATGTGGGGATTTGTTGTTGATAAACATGATTAAAAAGGTGAAAAACCATAAGAAACAAGGTTAAAATCTTGACTATTTAGTTGGCTGTATAAAAACAGTAGATAACTAAAATATGAACTGATAAAATTGCATGGTTTGATCCATTTACAGTAAGTAGAAGATGTTATACACATGTGAGAGTTGGCCATGCAATGGAATCAAAATAATGAGTGAGATATGATCAAAACAAGTTAGGTGGTCTAATCTGAATAAGCAGTTTTGTAGGGACTGTTAAGGAAACTTAAACTCAAAATGGGCAGTAGCTATAACTAAGTTAAATGTTGCACATATTATAAGATCATGCCATCCAAAAATGAGCTTCTAATTCATTATAGAACTCTAGATATGTTAAAAGTGGTGAACATGAAGTTAAAAATCAGATTTTTGGAAATAATGTTTATTATTATTATATAAGCACTCACATTATAATGTATAAAATGTAAAAATATAAACCCACTAACTTATAAAACTTATTTATATAAATGTATAAAAAGGTTAATTAAATGGGTAAATTATATAAATGGTGGTAAAATAATATTTATAAGTAATAAAAACTATAAACTTTATTTTTACGACTTTTTCGGCTATCGCCGTTAAATTAACGTTTTTCGCCAAATAAAACTTAGACGACCAAACCCGTCTAATGTAAAGTTTATAAAAGTCATATACTGATGTATAGGTAACTAATACAAGTAAAAACCGATAAAACCCGAACTATAAGAAATACGGACATTTACGAGCTAAATAAACATATTGGACTAATAATTGGACTTAATAAGATAAAAACTTGTAAAAAGAACTTATTGGGCTTAACCCATTTGGGCCCAACTTGTAAAGTTTAACTACTGATAATATAAGTGTGAAAAGGATTAATAAGAGTTAAAGAACTTATAATAAGTTTATTGGACTTAAAACACGTAAATACGCAAAACTAGTAAACTAGTATGAACGTTATCGACATATAACACTAGAATGAGTAAACGAGAATATGTAAACCCACTTGATCATCATATATAAATAATCATCATATGTATACATAATTGTTATTTTTATAAAGTCATTGGACATGAGTCTAAGACCGATTATTATTTGTCTAGGTTTCCGTGATTGAAGCACGTACCGTACGTCCGAATTGCCGATAACCCGCCTTCCCACATCAACGTGAGTTCATAGCCTCGCACTCTTTTAAATGTTTTTATAAATGTTTTATAAACCCGCGAGGGAGATAACATGTTAGTATTTTTGTAAATTAGGACACCATTTGTCCCGATTGTTTGTTTATTGATTTGGACCCGAATGATTGAATGACCCGATTGTATGACCCGATAAATGATTAAAGGACCCGATAGATGAAGTTAAATGGATTATTAAAGTTAGGTTATGTCACTAAAAGTCCCATTAGCATGAATTGTGAACTACCGGGATTTGGTAGACGCTTATGCATTTAATAGTACTATTTGGGGACGATCACCCCAGTTCGCGCCTTGACGGTTGATCCCCGTCGTGCCACATTGATTGGTAAGCGAATTTATGTATGAGAAGATTTCCATAGCGTGACCTTTGTGACGAAACGCTACTTTAGATGGGCAAAAATTGGTATCGGGTTAGCTACCCGTTGTTGGTTTAGTAAGGTAACAATGTCATGCGGCTTATAATAATCCAAAACTAACGAAATACTGCTAGACGCTCCGAATTATGATGTATTGCCTGACTAGCAATACTGGGTCATACTATTGATATTATGTTTGTGTTTTGGTTTTCATAACCATATTCATATAACGGTTTTTAGTTTCATACAACGTCATAAGACGTATTGTATGATGTTTTTACGACATTGGCTCGTATAATAATTTTTAAGGCAAATGCCTATATTATGATTTTCGATAAGGATTTATATAAAATGACTTTGGCTATTTTATGGCCTATTACAGAGATTTGTATAAAATGATTTTGGCTATTTTACGGCCTATTACAATGATTTGTACGAATTGATTTTTGGTACTAATTTTATACCAAAGTTATATTGATGGAATTTATTAAACTCTATGAATTCACTCGGCGTTATCGCTGACCTTTTCTTTTAACATGTTTTATCTCAGGTACTTGAAGGTAATTCTCGGGAAGACGACAAGAATTCATGGCCCGCACTTAAACAATATTTTCCACTCAAATACTTTATAAAACTTTGTATGAAATAATGACTTGGGACCGATGTAACTTTGATATTTATGAATGGAAATAATTTATTATTAAACGACGCGGTTTTTATGCGTTGTCTATGATGTGAGTGATGTGCTATCCCGTAACACCAACTAGTCTTCCGTTGTACTGAGTTGTATAAATTTGGGGGTGTTACAGTTTGGTACCAGAGCTCTCGTTATAGAGAACGAAAGATTTTTAAAACCAAGGTTTTGAATAAAACATTTCAAAATCTTTTAACTATAAACATTTTTCAAAAAAATGTCTAAAAATCTTTTGACTATAACGGTGCCGAAGAATTCCCGAGTTACCGACAAGGCCAAGACTGAGAAGTGTTATTTTAATATATATATAACTTGGATTATATATATACATATGATGTAATTTTATTACATGATTGTTTGATGATTATTTTGATTTTTATACGAGATATTTATACGACGTAGATTGTCACAAGTAACCCTAAATCCCCTAGTAAATTAATCGAAGCTATTCTCGTAGGAATTCTAGCTATCCTAGATCTAAACCAAGTTGTGTATGTTTATAATCCTAACAAATGGTTGATATTCGTAGAAGTGTAGATATTAGTTGATCGTGATATTGAAAAAGAATTGGCGAGATTAAATATGATATCGATGTCATGACGATCTTTCCTTATAGAGTGGAGTTTGACCAAAACGTTATCACCTGGAAAGATGTCATCTGATTCGTTGTCATCCAATTCTTAAATTTGAAATCGAAAGGGTGAATGTTGCACTTGAGGCTGTTATTGGAACCATTACCCAAAAAGCCTCATGCCACTAATACCTTTCCGAGAAGTCTAATTGAATGTGTGAGTCATCTCATACTAGTGACTCATTTTGATAATTGTTGTTGTAAGAGCTATAGGAGTGAAATTAAGTATTGATCATATTGAGCTTTTATTGCCTTTACAAGGCCGAAGAATAAGATTGAAAGTATTGGAATATGAGGTAGGATATTGAATTGAGTATAAAATTGGTTGAAACTTGAATAAAGTAAAATTTAACCCGTATGGAATATGAGATTATTAATAGAAGTCGTTAAGTTTTGAGATTGAATTATAAGGTTTAATTGATTGTAGGTTTTGTGTTAAGGGTTGTTCCTAAGCCATTGTCCACTCACGAGGATGCCTAGTGTCCAATAAATAAATTGAAGAAATCTTCTTCTGAATTGAGACCGATGGATCTTTCGGGACATGTGGAACACCTAATGACTCTTGTAGATTAGTATTCATTGTGGTATCTTTTAAGAATCCCTAACTTAACTGAGATATCAGTTGGTAGGATGAGTTCTGAGAATTGTATGACATAGTGACACGTAATGTGTTACGGTACAATTTTGACTTGTTTGTGATTAATAAAAAGACTACATTTGATTGCTAAATTCTAAATGTATCGATGTTATCTATCTTTTATTGCTTCATCCTAATGTTCGCATTAGTGATGCAACCATTGAACAAGTACTCATCTTGAATGGAGTTACGTTGTGGATTATTCTTTTTAAGCGCCATTAAGGTCATGAACCTCATGATTATTTGTCTAAGCTCATTTCCTATTATATTGTAGTTAAGTTCTTGGTAAACAACTCTTCGTCACTCCTTTTGCAGATCACTCATTGTTTTTATAAAGTTAAAACGGTATCCTTTGAGAAAATTCATTTTTCAACACAACAAGGATTATTCAAAGTGAGATTTATAAGTGATTGATATCAAAATGAAGTTGTTTATGAGACACTTTGGAAACTTAATTATTTCCATAACAAAGAAAATCTTTGTAAATATATCTTTGATTCTTATTTAAGAATTAAGCATGAAAATGTTCTTATTATAAACATGATGATAAAATTTTGACGAACTGAGTATTGCATCGTTAATCTTGAAATTGTATATAGTTGCGCGCCTACATACAATTTGGAATGGACCATGCAAGACTGACTAGTAGTCACCATAAAACTAATGAATAAACACTAAATTTTCTTTGAAGATTGTGAAAGATTAAATTGTATGAGATCTGCAAAAAGTACAAAATAGGGACATATTGTTAGGGACACCTACATATGTGCCTGTACTATTTATTCTTCTGAGTCGAATTTACTCATCTGTGGAAATTGTCTTATTTGACAATTGACAATTCTTTCTTGTCTAATTCTCCCGTAGTGAGATTCTTAGGAAAAGTATTGGATTATCGAGTGTTGATACCCGACTGGATGTATCGACGTTCCTATCATTTCTTTTGAATTGATTTCATCTGAATGACCTGGGTAACGATCCGAGGAGCTTTCGAATGCGTACTCAAATTATGAAAACATGGGATATATTCATATTCGTTAAATGTTTTCGTCTGAATCTCATTTGAAGTTCTCTCGCGTAGATTATGCGTTGAGCTTATTCTTTAGATGGTAGTTGTGTCTCCATATATCCTTGAATTTGTGAAGGATTATGAGTTATTATCAGTCTTTTGAGAAGTTCACATCTTATCGACGGCAATGAAACTGAAAGGTTGATAATGCCGGTAGAATGGATTGATTGATTATGACATGACAACATTGTCTTAATTGATGGGAAATCGAATAGAATTCCCCTAAACGATAAGATGTTGATTATCAAAAGTGAACTAAATAATTCTTGACGGATGATCATATCCTGTATTTAGACTTGAGATTATATTGTGATTGGTTGTGAATTAGTCATAGATATTATAATCTAGAAAGAACCTAATATGAATTTATTAAAAGATGTTTCGGTTATCTGAAACTTTAGGAAGTATTTGTTGGTGAATTACCTAGACTTTCGCCATTAAGGCAAGTAGAATTTGGTATTTGATTATATTCCCGGTGTTGCACCTATGGCTTGAGCACTGTGCGTCAGCACCATCTAAATTAAAGGAATTACCGTACAACTGAGAGTTGTCGGAGAAAGATTTTATTATACCAAGCCTGTCATCCTGAAGAGCTATGGTGTTATCTTTCCTTATATTTATAGAATACTGTGACTGAGTAAATTGACAATCGAAAACGATATCCATAACTCGAAATGGAAGAATTGTTCGATCATTTACAAGGTTCTAGCAAATTTGATCCATAGCATGGTTATCATCAACTTCGCATCTGCGAAAGAGATTATCTATTCCAATCACTACATCCAGTGCTTGTAATGAACATTATGAGTTCCACGTGATGTCGTTTGGATTGATCAATGCACATGTAGCATTCATAATTTGGTGAATCACGTGTGTAGGCTGTAATTTGATAAATTCATGCTTGTGATCATTAAGGACTATTTGTTTATTTATAAGAGTAAGAATGAGTTAATAATTATTTATAGATTGCCCTAAATTGGCCGAACAATGAAAACATGTACCTTAAATATTTAACATGTGATTAAGGACTTAATCCTTTATATGATTTAACCGTGTAATTAATAGATAATGGAAGCTATATTGACTTTTCAAAGATTAGAACCATTAACGCTTAGGGATTAAAAACTTAATCCTTTACATAAAATGACCGTTGGATTAATAATGGTAAGATGTATGCATATAGACTCTTCAAAAATTAAGAGCCCTTTTAAGACTTTGGGTTTTACTAAAAAGAAAGTGCGAATATATTTTGACAAATGTTTTAACAAGGGATTTTAAGGGATTATCCCCTTATACACTAAACATTTAACTAAACTTCTGTTTAGGGGTAAATGTTTGTGTATACCTTAAGACAATCTAAGAAGGATTAAGGAAACCATTTAAACCTTAACTTGGAATTTGAAACGAAAATTTTTGCTTTTCAACTAAGAAAATTGTGACCAAAGTATAAATAAATATTTTTCGAACATTTACGAATCTCACTAATTATTTTCAGTAAATTAATAAAAATCGTGATAATTAAATTCAAATTTATTCTTTTGAACATTTTCCTATAATTGGACAAACTAAGAAAATTTAAAAACTTTTTATGTTTACGTTTCATAAAAATTAAATACTTATTATTTAATTACTAGCAATAATTATCGACGCCTTAAAACGTCGGATTGAGCAAAACGGATAAAATGATAGTAAAAACGGAACTAAAACATAGAAGATATGAATAAAGAGTTTTGAATAAATACGGTTGTGATATTTATTTCATCAGGAAGGTGAACGTAATTACTAACGCATAATATAGAAAGAATATTTGAGTGAATTGTGAACACGATAATCACATCATCATGAGAAGTGAATATAGATACTGACGTATTATATAAAAAGGATAAAGAACCAATTAGGATATATTTCATAATAATGAAGGTGCAAAATAAATTGCCGAACAATATAAAAATAAACAATGCTTATAAGAAGGATAATATAGATAATAAAAAGCGGTTCGCGGCTAATGTGAACCATTAGAATTGAGAAGCCGATAGCGTTAAAGGTTTTAAAGGCCACTTGTGATTGCCTGAATATGGACATTGTTAGATATAGTTATATTGGAATTTGTAAGTATAAGTATTCTATTTATGTCATTTACGACTAAAAGTATCTTTGTCTGAAGAAGTTGTACTAATGGCAAAATATGAAGGCAGACATCGCCTCATACATTAGTAAACGCCTAGCTATTGCAAAGATCATCATTTGAATTTGATTCGATTTGGGTCATCGTCGACAGACTGACCAAATCTGCTAATATCATTCCCGTTAATGATAAATGCAAAAGAGTTATGTAAACATAGTGCGCCTGTATCGAACATCTTTATCAAGATCCTCGCTTCGCATTGAATTTCTAGGGATTTGCTCAGAAATCATTGAGAACGAACCTTGATGAAAGTACTTTTTACCACCCCAAATCGAAGGGACGAGGTAAAGTAACGATGCAAGTAATATAAGTGTTGTTTTATGTTTGAATGATTGACCTTTGGCAATAAACCTTATAATCGTTTTCCTTTGGAAGGATTATCATTGATAATCATCGTATTAGGATTGAGGTCGAATCTTGTTAGGATCTAAATATTAGAGAATCTGTAAGCAGGAGTTGAGATAAAGACACCCGACATACACCCACTGTGAGTTGGACATGTCTTTTAGGTTTAAGGTTTCCTATGATGGCAAACCTAACCTTGCAAAATACCGGACCCGCGAGATCTGAAATGATTGTTGAAATTAGGATTTGATTATTGACTGCCGGTAGTGGGCAAGAGGTTATGTGAATGTGAAATGTAGATCCTGAAGTGCCAAATGGGTAGCGAAGTTATGCCACAATTTTTAACCTAGGAAAAAAATGAATTCATGATCTGACAAATCATGGGATATAAGTCCCCGTTGTTTGGGACCATTGAGATGATGTGAAATATTGGTTTGAAAGGCATATAAGCTGGATCTACCCTAGGACTTCAAAGACTGCGTGAATTATGTTTCGAAAATCGAACTTGATGGAATATCTATCAAGTAAAAATCTGAATTCTTCTTAGTAAAGCTTAGATCGGCAAGAAGTTGCATTCATCAGAAACCCGTGAACATCATGGATAGAGAAAGTAAGTCAACATTAAGCCTGATCTTATTCCCGTAGTTATGTTTGATAGAACTCGCGTATTGTAATGAATTTCACTTGTGAGAAAAGACCGAATGTGGAGGAAATACCCACATGGCTTTAACTCTATAAGAAGCGAGTAGTAAGGTAAGATGATCTTTGAGGACAAAGATCCTGTTTAGGGGTAAATGCTGTGACAATCCGTCAATTTATGGTTGATATTTTATTCTCAAATATTATTTGAAATATTATTTTAATGTTACAATATGAACTCACATATTTTTGGGAAGAAATTTGGATTTACGTCTTGAAGTAGCATCGACTACGTCTGAACCGGAGGATTCAACGTTACGTGCTTACGTTTACATACACCGTCTTTGGTGACAGTCCGACATTTCATAAAATAAATTTGTCCATGAATATTATTTTGGAGTTTTAAATTTGAGTTGGTTCATAAACTCAAAAATTTACGAGAAGAGATTAGGACTTACGATTTTATTTTAACGTCCTTTACGACTAAACCGGAAACCTTAGGATTACGTATTTACGTTTTCGAACTCCGTTTTTGATGAAACAATTTTTATTGGATTCGTTTTGTGACGTTGATTCATAATTTATAAAAACGTTTTTCGTAAAACGACCCGAGGGCACGCAAATCGAGGAAACTAAAATCGAGGAGTACTCGTAAATAATTGGGGATGAGACAAGTGGGACACTTGTCCCACCCCACTCCAAAACCGGCCCAAACTAGTACCTCAACAACTTGGTGTCAAGTTGTAAGTATTATTACTTACACTTGTCATGAAAGCTTACATCTTAAGCTTACCACAACACAAAACCATCAACTACTTCACACTTTCTCATTTCACCATGCAAACCACTCACACACACTCTCTCCCTCTTGCCGTTGCCGTCCCATATTCATCTTCAAACACCCATTTCATACAAAATTTAACCACAAAACATATGTTATAATTAACATATGTTAATCTCCATTCAAAAAGATGAAGATTGGTGCAAGTTATAACATCCAAGGAGGAGTATTCATGGTGTCTTGGGGCTGATTTTCCACAAGGAGTATATGAAGAATGGTGGTCTTGAAGATGGTCATGGTTGTCTACAAGTTTCTCCATCAAAAACCATGTCAAAATCATGACCTACATCGACTTGGTGGTATAAAGATTGTCCTCCTCAACTTCTTGTTATTTTGATTATGTAAACATGTATTTTATTTCCTATTGTATATATTTATGATGATTATATGGTGATAAAAATGTTATGTGGGGATTTGTTGTTGATAAACATGATTAAAAAGGTAAAAACCATAAGAAACAAGGTTAAAATCTTGACTATTTAGTTGGCTGTATAAAAACAGTAGATAACTAAAAGATTAACTGATAAAATTGCATGGTTTGATCCATTTACAGTAAGTAGAAGATGTTATACACATGTGAGAGTTGGTCATGCAATGGAATCAAAATAATGAGTGAGATATGATCAAAACAAGTTAGGTGGTCTAATCTGAATAAGCAGTTTTGTAGGGACTGTTAAGGCAACTTAAACTCAAAATGGGCAGTAGCTATAACTAAGTTAAATGTTGCACATATTATAAGATCATGCCATCCAAAAATGAGCTTCTAATTCATTATAGAACTCTAGATATGTTAAAAATGGTGAACATGAAGTTAAAAATCAGATTTTTGGAAATAATGTTTATTATTATTATATAAGCACTCACATTATAATGTATAAAATGTAAAAATATAAACCCACTAACTTATAAAACTTATTTATATAAATGTATAAAAGGTTAATTAAATGGGTAAATTATATAAATGGTGGTAAAATAATATTTATAAGTAATAAAAACTATAAACTTGATTTTTACGACTTTTTCGGCTATCGCCGTGAAATTAACGTTTTTCACCAAATAAAACTTAGACGACCAAACCCGTCTAATGTAAAGTTTATAAAAGTCATATACTGATGTATAGGTAACTAATAAAAGTAAAAACCGATAAAACCCGAACTATTAGAAATACGGACATTTACGAGCTAAATAAACATATTGGACTAATAATTGGACTTAATAAGATAAAAACTTGTAAAAAGAACTTATTGGGCTTAACCCATTTGGGCCCAACTTTTAAAGTTTAACTACTGATAATATAAGTGTGAAAAGGATTAATAAGAGTTAAAGAACTTATAATAAGTTTATTGGACTTAAAACACGTAAATACGCAAAACTAGTAAACTAGTATGAACGTTATCGACATATAACACTAGAATGAGTAAACAAGAATATGTAAACCCACTTGATCATCATATATAAATAATCATCATATGTATACATAATTTTTATTTTTATAAAGTCATTGGACATGAGTCTAAGACCGATTATTATTTGTCTAGGTTTCCGTGATTGAAGCACGTACCGTACGTCCGAATTGCCGATAACCCGCCTTCCCACATCAACGTGAGTTCATAGCCTCGCACTCTTTTAAATGTTTTTATAAATGTTTTATAAACCCGCGAGGGAGATAACATGTTAGTATTTTTGTAAATTAGGACACCATTTGTCCCGATTGTTTGTTTATTGATTTGGACCCGAATGATTGAATGACCCGATTGTATGACCCGATAAATGATTAAAGGACCCGATAGATGAAATTAAATGGATTATTAAAGTTAGGTTATGTCACTAAAAGTCCCATTAGCATGAATTGTGAACTACCGGGATTTGGTAGACGCTTATGCATTTAATAGTACTATTTGGGGATGATCACCCCAGTTCGCGCCTTGACGGTTGATCCCCGTCGTGCCACATTGATTGGTAAGCGAATTTATGTATGAGAAGATTTCCATAGCGTGACCTTTGTGACGACACGCTACTTTAGATGGGCAAAAATTGGTATCGGGTTAGCTACCCGTTGTTGGTTTAGTAAGGTAACAATGTCATGCGGCTTATAATAATCCAAAACTAACGAAATACTGCTAGACGCTCCGAATTACGATGTATTGCCTGACTAGCAATACTGGGTCATACTATTGATATTATGTTTGTGTTTTGGTTTTCATAACCATATTCATATAACGGTTTTTAGTTTCATACAACGTCATAAGACGTATTGTATGATGTTTTTACGACATTGGCTCGTATAATAATTTTTAAGGCAAATGCCTATATTATGATTTTCGATAAGGATTTATATAAAATGACTTTGGCTATTTTATGGCCTATTACAGAGATTTGTATAAAATGATTTTGGCTATTTTACGGCCTATTACAATGATTTGTACGAATTGATTTTTGGTACTAATTTTATACCAAAGTTATATTGATGGAATTTATTAAACTCTATGAATTCACTCGGCGTTATCGCTGACCTTTTCTTTTAACATGTTTTATCTCAGGTACTTGAAGGTAATTCTCGGGAAGACGACAAGAATTCATGGCCCGCACTTAAACAATATTTTCCATTCAAATACTTTGTAAAACTTTGTATGAAATAATGACTTGGGACCGATGTAACTTTGATATTTATGAATGGAAATAATTTATTATTAAACGACGCGATTTTTATGCGTTGTCTATGATGTGAGTAATGTGCTATCCCGTAACACCAACTAGTCTTCCGCTGTAATGAGTTGTATAAATTTGGGGGTGTTACAGTTTACAACAACTTAACAGTTTCAATAATAGTCAATCATAGTCAAGTTTATACAATTCAGTTATGTCCAATTTAAAACAGTTTCATATTTTCTCCCTCGTAGAGGAAACGTTTATCAATAGTTTATATGGGGCTGTAAACTCACCTGGGAGTTGGAAAAAGCTGTATAACACGAATATCCAAATAATGCTCACGCCAAAAGTTATGCATAATCAAATAGTACAGTCTTAATCGATAGTACAAAGAACATATGTGTATGCTTATACAGATTTTTAGTCAGTTTGTTTATGCTACGGTATTTATCTAAATAACCGTAGTTCAAGTATCAACAATATTCATTTAAACTTATCTATATAAGTTTCATCTCTAAGTAAACATAAAATGTTTATCTTTTAATATCAGTTAGCATACATGTATTAATAATAATCATTCAACTTACAATTAAGTTTTTATTTAAATAGTCATAAAATGTCCTACTTAAAATATTAGTTTACGTTATCTTTCATGTATTATAATCACTCATTTACTATTAAGTTTCATTATTAAGTAAACATAAAAAGTTCTACTTAATATTAGTGTACGTTCGTAGTTCATGTATTATAATCATTCATTTAAACTTACTATTAAGTTTCATATTTTAAGTAGACGTAAGGTGTTCTACTTAAATATTAGTATTCAATTTATCCAACGTTCATATATATTTTATTTTCTAAAAGAATATGAATTCATGCATTAATAATACATATTCAAAATTGTTTATACAATTTATTCCCTAAGAAAATATAAATATTTTATTTTGAAAAATGAAATATAATATTTTATTTAACTTTAAAGTTTCCATAAATTATTTTAACATTTATAAAATAATTTATATATTACAAGTTTAAGAATTTATATTATAAACTCTTATAGTTTAGGGTTTGATTAAGTTTTACTAGGTTTAAAAATGGAATTAGGGTTAGGGTTTGTTAAAGTTTCAGAACATGGCAAAACTAGTCCCTCCATATTTTTAAACAAAGTAAACTTTCGGATTATCACATATTTGGTACCTAGGGCTTGTTTAAGTTTCGCCTTATCGCAGATTTACTCCCCTTAGTTAAATCTAGGTTTTACCACATTCATAAAATGACCAAAACAGCCCCTAGGGCTTCTCTAAGTTTTGGATTAATACAACAATGGTCCCAAGGGTTTTAAAATGACCAAATAACTTTTAGAAACTTCCCAAAATGGTCCCTAGGGTTTAATATGCCACGGATGGTATCTGTTAAACCCTATACTTTTGGATAATTACATTTTCAGTCCTTGTGTTTACTAATTCGTCAAGACAAGTTTCGTAAGTCACAATTTTAGTCCTTAAGTTTCATAAATTGTCATTTTACTCCAAAAGTTTTTATAAGTTACATTTTATTATAAAAACTTTTATGTAAACATTCAAACATTATATAGGCTTATTTAAATGGGTTAAAATATCTAATGGGCCATCTAATGGGCTAAAATATATTTTAAGTTTACCAATTTGTTAAATGGGCCTTTAAGATATTTATTTGGGCTTAATTACATTTTTAGGTCCATTAATTAACATAATGGGCTTAAGCATATTCTTAAAATTATTAAGATTGTCAAATGGGCCTATTAGATCCATTAAGTCTTGGATTAAGGTTGCATGGGCTTACATAGTCCATTAACACTACTTTACATTTTATGTAAGTATTAATATAGGATTTTCCTTATAAGCTTATTATTTTATGTGGTGTACCAAATTAGATCTAGGTGTGTTATAAGGTTGCATGCAAGTCATAAGCCCTAATAGGAGCTTATATCTCACGGCTATAATTGGTTATAGCTTATTTAAGATGAGTCAGGTCTTGTTTTAAGGTTGCATGTTTCCAAGATCTTTCATAAACTAACCTGGACACCATATAGCCTACGGCTATGTTGTCTTTTCCTAAAAATTCCCATAAGATCTTTATGCTAGTTTCACGTTTACCATTTAACCAAAAATCTAGGTTCTACATTAGCATGCATGTACACTAAAAGACCATCTAAGTACATATATAGCCCACGGCTAGATATGTACACATATAACATTTTAGTCATTTCTTAATAGTTCATTTAACATTTAATGATATGTATTCCATCATTAAAACTTAGTAGACAACCCATATGTTAACCATTTAATTATGTCGTGACCCCTTTGGCTCATGGTTTTCATGGTTTTAAGTTACACAATATATTTTTATGAGATCTATGATTATTAGTTAGTCAAGATCCCAAAGGTATGATTTATAACCCATGCTACATTTATATTCATGAAATGTTTCATATGGTTTTTGATCAAGTTAAAACATATAATACTAGTCATAAGTTTCTTATTTAAAGATTTTTAATCATGACTAATGGTACACACGTATATATGACGTGACCTTTAAGGTCATCGCTATTACCAAATCTTGATTTTTAACAAGTTATATATACATGTGTTTATAGATAGATGATGATGCATGCAAGTGAAAATGAAGAAACATAAGGAGTATACCTTTCTTGCTTAGATGTTACCAAGGAAGATCTATATGAACAAGGAGGTTAGAGATCTAGTCAAGATGATGAAGAAGACTCCAAATATCAACCAAGCCGTGACCCTTAAGGTTTGGATAGGGCTTGGTAGAATGATTTCAAGGGTGATGATGCTACTAGATGATTAGTAGTTAAGGTAGGACAAGGATCTAGTAGTTTTAATGTACAAGCTTGGATGATTGTGGCTTATAGCCGAATCATTTGAGAGAGAAAGGTGAAGAGAGAATGAGATTAGCTTGGATGAGAGAATATGAAGAGTGAGAGAGAGAGTTTTCGGCTAAAAGGGGGGAGAAAGAAGACAAGGCAAATGTGTGATTACCTTGGTAAGAACATTTGTGTCAAGTGTTGGCACTTGTGTTTCTAAAGCATCCCTTCACCTTCCACATAAGGGAGTGCGTGTCATTCTTAGCCAAAAGGGAGGTGGGCTCATGTTGTGGGCTTGTGTTGGGCTAGCACACAAAGTTAAAGGATCTTGGGCTAGTCCAAGGTGTGTATGAATTCCTAAGATGTACACATATACATAGACGACATAAATACTTGTCACAACATAATTCCAAGTTTTGCTAAGTGTTGTGCATTCAAAGATTTGTTATATATATATATATATATATATATATATATATATATATATATATATATATATATATATATATATATATATATATATATATATATATATATATAGTTCATTATTTGTTCTCTTACTCTTATGTACAAGGTTCAAATCAGGCAACCTATCACAAATAAAAAGATCAAAATGATTGTAGATGTACAAGTACATAATGACAAGTTCACACACACATTTTATAGGAATATAATATATGAGTGAATGCACTTAAGATCTTTAGATGAAACTTCATTACAATAAATCAAGGTAAAATCATGGATTTTACAAGCTTATCTTCCCCTAGAAATTATACGCTACAAGAAGTGCTTTTTCGACTATCAAGGCAGCCTGCGTGATCAGAATCTGAAAAAGCTGTTAGATGAAAACCGGTTTCCTTCGGATACCAGAGTCCCATGTGAATGGTATTCTTAAGGTATCGAAAGATCCGTTTAACCTCTTTGAGGTGCTTTTGAGTAGGTCTGGCTTGATATCGTGCACAATAGCATGTGGCATGATGAATATCAGGCCTGTTGGCTGTGAGGTAAATAAGTGACCCGATCATACTACGATATCGCGTTTGATCTACGAGATATGAGTACAAGTCAGCGTTTAGGGATTTGGTCGACAGTGGGGTACCAACGCGAGCACATGAGGTCATACCATGCTTTTTAAGTATCTCTTGAGCATAACTAGCTTGGTTAATGAAGATACCACGTGGGGATTGATGAATCTGGAGGCTTAAAAATAATTTTAGCTCCCCCATCACTGACATTTCAAATCTGCTGGGCATTAATTTTTCAAAACGTTTTGAAAGTTTTGGGTTTGTAGAACCAAAAATAATGTCATCAACATAAACTTGCACCAGCAGTATGTCATCCCCATATTTATTAGTAAAGAGAGTAGGATCAATAGAACCTTTGGAAAATCCTTTAGAAACCAAGAAGTTTGATAGTTCTTGCCCTTGGAGCTTGTTTAAGTCCATATAAAACCTTGTTGAGACGGTAGACTTTGTCAGGATGATAAGGATCGATGAATCCTACCGGCTAATTCACATACACTTCATCCTTCAAATGACTATTGAGAAAATCAGTTTTAACGTCCATCTGAAAAACCGTGAAGCCCTTTTGTGCAGCATAAGCAAGGAATATCCTGACTGCTTCCAAACGAGCGATAATAGCGAATGATTCATCGTAGTCTATGCCTTCTTGTTGACGGTATCCCTTAACCACAAGACGAGATTTTTTTTGATGATGGTTTGTTCTTCATCCAGTTTGTTTTTCCAAATCCATTTGAAATCTAAAACTGACATTCCATAGGGTCTGTCAACAAGTTCCCAAACATTTTTTTAGGCGTTCAAACTGATGAATTTCGTCTCGCATTGATTCAATCCACGCATGATCAGTCATGGCTTGTTTGATGTTTGTAGGTACAGCTGAACTCACGGTGAGTGCATACATACACACATCGCCATCGGTTTCGAGTTGTCTACGTGTTCGAACTGGTTTTGAAGGATATCCAATGACTTGCTCCAATGGATGATCACGTGTCCAATGGTGAGTGGATGGATATCGTTGGTAGAATGTATGCATGTTGGACAGATCAAAATGTTGAGTAGAAGACTCTCCAACTTTGCGTACCGGTGTACCGAACGAGTTGATAAATTCTTCTTCGTCAGGTTGTGCATCGACTGCTTGATTGTTGTTTCCACCTTCAACATTGACGGTTGGTGATGTTGGTTGTATGATTGTTTCTTGAGTTTCTTAAGTATCCAATGGAATTGTCTCTTGCGCAACGGTTGCTGAAGTAGAGGCAATTGTGTCGTGTTGACTTTGTGTGGGTGTATCAGCAACATTAACAGCGGAAGGATTTGACACAACTTGATTGTTTCCATAGTAATATTCATCAAACATTGGATCATATAAATCAACCAACTCAGTCATTTGTGTCGAATCCGTCGAGTCTGCTGTAGGAGTACTTTGTTGACATTCTTGCACGGGACGTACACTGTTTTTTGTAGGTGCCATTGTTGGACATTGAGGTTCGGGACTTGAGCTGTTGTGTTCAAGTACCATTTGTGGCAATTCGTCAAAGTTCACATGAATTGTTTCGACAATAATCTTTGTTCTCTTGTTATAGACCCGATATCCTTTCGACAATGTAGCATACCCACAAAAATACATGCATCACCTTTTTCTTTCATCTTGTCGAGATTCTCACCGTCTTTAAGAATGTAGCATAAAGATCCAAATACGTGAAAGAATTTGACAGTCGGTTTCCTACCATTGATGATGTGGTAAGGTGTCTTTTCATGTCTAGGGATGAAGAGAGAACGATTCTGAGTATAACAGACAGTTGCAATTTCTTCAGCCCAGAAGAATTGTGGTAATTTTGAAGCAGAAAGCATTGTTCCAGCTGCCTCAACCAAAGTACGGTTTTGTCTTTCGACAATGCCATTTTGTTCAGGAGTTCGAGCAATTGACGTTTGATGTTCGATGCCTTCTTCTTGAAAGTAAGATTGAAATTTTTTGTTCAAAAATTCAGTACCCCTATCCGTTCTTACGGTTAAGACTAGAGCTTGAAGATTGCTTTGTATCATCTTGAGAAAGTTTTTGAGAACCTCTGGTGTTACATCTTTGGACCTTAAGAAGAAAGTCCATGTGTATCTAGAGTAATCATCAACAATCACGATAATATACTTTTTCATGTTAATACTTTCTACACGCATGGGACCACATAAATCCATGTGTAGAAATTCTAATCGTCCTTTTTAGCTTGGGGTAGTCTTTGTTTTGAAAGACTTCCGTTTTGCTTTCCCCAACTCACAAGAAGAACAAAGATGGTCTTTTAAGAATTTTAACTTAGGAAGACCGGTCACAATATCATTCTTCGAAATCAAGTTGATGGTGTCAAAGTTGAGATGTGACAATCGTTGATGCCATAGCCATGCTTGAGAGGATGAAGCTTTGGCCATTAAGCAAATTGGATTTGATGAAGATGTGTCTTGAAGAGTTACTGTGTAGAGATCAGAGCCACGAGAACCTGTAAGAAGGTCATTCCCATCGTAGTCTCTAACATAGCCAGTAGATTTCCGAAAAGCCACTTCCAAATCCGTATCACAAAATTGACCAACCGAGAATAAATTTTTATTCAGTCCCTCGACGTAATAAACCCGTTTGATAGTGAGATTTACTTGAACCAAATCTCCATATCCAAGTATCGGTGCAAACTGATCATTTCCAAACCGCACCGTACCCAGAAACTTCTCCACGAAGTTAATGAGAAGCTTGCCCGTCATGTGCTTTGTCTACCCAGAGTCCATTATGAATAGGATGATTTCGACGAGCTGCAGAAGAATTAGAAGACAATGTAGCATTTGACAAATGGGAGCCCTTGATAGAAACGGGTTCCAAAATAGTAGTGGGCCTAGATGCAAAGTCTACAGGCAAGCTGATATTCCTAGACCCAATCACGAAAATGGTTAACTTAGGTACCCATTTGTATCCGGGTAGTGTAAATCTCGAATACCCCCGTGTACATGTCCTATTCATGTTCTCATATAGCTTCTTTGATCTGTTTTGTTTACGCATAGTAGTGGAGTCTAACGCACTTAGTTTCTTAAGTGGTTTATCAGTGGATTGGTTCAAAGTTCTTGTGGGTTCTCTAGTACTAGTGGGCACAAGAATAGGCTTCCTAGTTCTAGTATTCACACCACTATGACTAAGAGCACCATCATCATGATTGAAAGTACAAACACATTTTCCAAATTCAACACAAACAAATTCAACATTCGAGGTCTTAGCATTTAAACTGTCATTACATGCAGCTATAGACGTTTTATTCTTAGAAAACTTAAAATTCCTACGGTGGTCTTCTACTTCCATCTTCTTTCCTGGACTACTGTTAGGCATGACCTTATCTTGCATTATAGTGCTCTTAAGCTGTGGTCCGCTAACGCTAGTAGTGTGGATTACTCTTGTAGAAGAAGACACACGTTGATTAGTTTTCTTTATATTCTGAGGTAACCGCGATGTTCCAGTTTGAGTGGGCTTAGTGTTCATCTTATACATTCCTGGTGCTATCACATTTGTTCTCTTATCATTTCCTATCTTAGGCAAAGTCTGTGGGGATTGTCCCAAAACAGAGGATTTAGGTCATTTAACCGCATTCGGTTGACGAACGGCAGATGGTTTACCCAATATAGACTTTTCCTTTCATTTTCTCAATGAGTTTTTGTAACTCATTGATGGCTATGTCCCTTTCTTGTAGTTGAGCTTTCAAAACGTTTATCTCGAAACCATTTCATTTAAATGATGAAACGAAGAAGCTGCTATTTCTTGACACTTTTTATGATTATGATATTTATCACCTTTTTGTAAAGCAAGTTCAAGAGAAATGTAGTGTTTCTCAAGTTGGGAAAAACTTTTCGAAAGTTTGTTATATGACTGAATTTGTTTTGAAAGCTCTACTTTAAGATGGCGACATTTCTCGTCCGTTTCTGACACTAGACATGCTACATGACAATATTGATCAAGATCGGTATACACACCAAGTATAGCATTCATGTGGTAAGTGATATGTGTGTAAACACACATCTTTTCTACCACTTAATTACAATAATAACCGGACCAAAACGTGTATTTTATGTCTTTTATGTGGGAATTATGCGTGGTTTGTGTTTTTGTTGTGATTTAGGATGAAAAGGTGAAAAGTGGAGAAAACACTGGAATTCACGGGCATTTACGGACTTTTATTGAAGAAAAAGATGAAAGACGGAGTCAAGAAGTCAAGAGTGCAAAAAGAACGGAAGTCCAAGACCAATTCTGAAGATTTATCGAAGAAAAAGTCAAAAGACGGAAGTTTATCTAAAGCCGAGGAACTCAAGTCTTATTTATTGAAGAATTAAAAGACGAGTCCAAAGAAATCCCGAGCCATAAGTCATCAAAGTCCAAGATTAACAAAAAGATTAAGAAGGAAGGACTTGATGGTGCAATTAACAAGAAAGGAAGGAGAGGAGGAAGCTTCCTCTAAACACTCCCTAATCACCTATATATACCCCTCATTTTCATTCATTTACTCTTGTTGACTAATAGTGACAATTAGTTCTTCCATGGTTGGCTAGATTGACAAACTAGTTCTTCCACCTTTATTTTATCGCACTTTTAATTACTTGCACCTTTAATTACATGTCTTGCACCTTATTTACCATTTAATTTCAAGTAAGTGTTTCTTTAAATTTTCGCACCTTTACTTTATCTTGTTGATCTCATTCTTCCTTTCTTTAATCTTTGATTTATATGCTTTTTAACTTGCTTATTTGTTTAAAGATTTCATTTTTATGCTTTTGATTGTTTTAAATCATTTATTTTCATAGCTTATTTTGTTTATTTTCAAGTTTATATAGTTTTTATAAAAGTTATTTTCGTATAAAAAGTTGTTTTTCTTAAAGCTTATCTTTTTCGTGTCTTTAAAGTTGTTAAATTTCAGTCTAGTAGCTTATTTTCACACGTTTTACCTTAGGATTTAGTCTTGTGCTTATTAGAATTATAGCTTAATTTTCTTGCTTATTTTGTACTTTTTCTGCCGGATTCCGATTGGTACAATCGGAAAAGGGTTTATACATTCCGACCATAGCTTCTTGGCTTGGTCGGAAAAGGGTTTGATACATTCCGATCAAGGTATTTAGCACATACCGATCGTGTGTGAGGACAGTCATTCCGATCGTGGGTAAGGACAGTTATTCCGATCATAGATCTTCTCCACATTCCGATTGGTTATTCCAGCCCATCATTCCGATCTGGAGGTTTGTGTCATTCCGATCAAGGTGAGTTGCAACATTCCGATCAAGGTAAGTTTGGGTATTCCGATCTGAAAGGGTGACAGCATTCCGATTGGGTATTCTAATCTACGTTCCGATCAGGGGTTGGTTATTCACATTCCGATCAAGGGTAAGTCTATATTCCGATCATCATCCGATCGGAATATATTCCGATCTGAGTATTTTTTATGTTTTGCCTTGTTTAATTTTTAGCTTATGTTTTTATACTTTGTCTAATTTTAATTTCCGTCTCGCTTTAATTTTTAGTCATTTAATTAATTACTTTCCGTCAAGTTTTAAATATCGCACCTTTACTTTTAATTAGACTTAGATTTATTTTCACGCCTTTTACTTTAATTGTTTTGCACTTTAAATATACTACAACGACAAACCTATTTGTTTCACCAAAGAACAATAGAGTCACATAGAGAACCTAGATCAATTCGATTAGACACCGAGAACAAGAACTTTAATCTTTTTAACCTGAGTAAAAGCCCTTGTATCAAATGGCGCCGCTGCCGGCTCTTTTCGTAAAGATTAACGGTTTTCTGTGAGAGACGCGTTGCTTTTTGGCATCCGTTCACTTGTGAGCGTTATTTTTCTTGCCTAACAAAAAAAAAAATTCAAAAACCATAAAAAATTAAAAATTGATAAAAATCCATAAAAATTAAAAATTTCAAATATCCAAAAAGATTTTATCTTTATTGTGTATATATATTGTCTTTGTGTTTGGTTTCTTTTTCTTTTGCATTTTCAGGTGTATGCGTACTAGATCTTCCAATTATCAAGAGCCCGAGACTCAAGAAGATTTAGCTATGTCAGGTGTCAGCAACAATAATCCACCGCACCCTAATAATAACAACAATGTTCTTCCACCGCCCGATCTTCGGACCATGGAGGAACTTTTTCAACCTACCATGTTTGGACGAGGAGGACCGATTGCGCCGATGCAAATCAACGCTCCTGAGTTTTCGTTGAAGCACCACATGATTCAGCAAGTACAAACAAACCCATTCCGTGGATTGCCTGATTATGATGCCAACAAACACCTCGACAAGTTCATTACAATCACCCAAAGAATGAAGTTGGCTGGTGCCACAGTGGATGAACTTCGCCTACAACTCTTTCCACATACCTTATTACATCATGCCGAGAAATGGTTTGATCGTCTCCTGAAGAATTCAATTCACACTTGGGATGACATGACTCAACGCTTTTTATCGCTCTACTTTCCACCATCCATGGTCACGAGCCTTCGCAATCAAATCAGCGGTTTCCTGCAAGACCCTGATGAATCTCTTTTTGATGCCTGGGAGAGATATAATGTCTTGATCGATAGATGTCCAAACCACAACATGCTCCCTGTGACCTTAATAGATACTTTCTACAACGGTTTGACTTTTCGAGATCGTGATACGATTAATGCAGCCGCCGGTGGCACATTTATGAAAAGGAGAACCGAGGAGTGTAGAGAGCTTATTGAGAACATGACTACTCACCACAAAAACTTGGATTCCTCTGATTCTTCTAGGGACAACCCGAGAGTCAATGTTTCCTCTACCTCACCAAACCCTGAGATGACCGAACTCACCCGTATGATGACTGAAATGAGCAAACGTATTACGCTTCTCGCTTCAAACCAACAACAAAAACAAGTTAAAGCGGTTGCTAATGCTTGTGAAACATGCGGCGGTCCTCACTCATACACCGATTGTCCTTCGACACAAGGAAATCCGGAAAATGTGTATGCAGCTTATGGTAATTATTCACCGGAAAATTACCAAGCTCGACCTCAAGGGGATAGAAATCTGCTGAGTTACCGATCCAACAACTACCTTTCACCCGGTTTTTCTCCTCAAAACCAAAACCTCGCCAACAACTACAATAGAAGCAACCAAATCCCACCTCGTGCTTCTAACCCTTATCAACCACCCGCCCAACAAAACCCACCCATTAACCCCGATGTTGAAGCCATCATGAGAACCCAAGGTGAGTAAATCAAGAACCTGCAGAGTCAAATTATCAATCTCAAAGGAGATATCACAAAGCATGCAAATGAGATAAGATCCGAGCTTCGAGATAACATTCAATCCTCCTTCAGCAGTCAAACCAATGATTTGAAGAATATGCTTGCTAGTTTCTTGCCCCCTGCTCAACCTTCTACTTCGAGTTCTCTACCTTCAAACACCGTCACTAATTTGCGAGCCAATGTGAGTGCTATTACTACTCGTAGTGGAGTTACCATCGTAGGACCACCAATCCCACCCCCATCATCTACACCTCCCCCACAACCATTTATCCCTACTCCTCCTACACCTAGTATTAGTGCACCATTACCGTCTCCGCCTCGACGTGATGAAGTTTCCACGAATGACCCTTCAACATCTCAACCTTTACCACCTACACCTTCACCTTCACCACCAAAACCCAATATCCCTTATCCCTCTCGTTTAGGCAAGACCAAGATGCTAACCAAGGAGGACTCCGACGTGACACGCTATGTGAAGATGATCTCTCAGATGAACTTCAACATTAGCTTTCTTGAAGCACTTGTCCACATGCCGAATTTTGTGAAAGCATTTAAGGAATTGCTAAACAAGAAGGAGAAGCTTATTGAACTCGCCAACACTCGATTAAATGAAATCTGCTCTGCAGTTATTCTTAAAGAACTTCCGGAAAAGCTTGGAGATCCCGGTCGTTTTGTGTTGCCTTGTGTGTTCAACAAAACCGAAGAATTTACTGCCCTTGCTGATCTCGGGGCCAGTATTAATTTGATGCATTTGAGTGTTTGGAAAACACTATCATTACTCGACCTCACTCCAACAAAGATGACTCTTGAACTTGCAAATCACACTCTGGCTTACCCCGTTGGTATAGCCGAAGATGTGTTTATTAAAGTTGGCACATTTACTTTCCCGGTTGACTTTGTGGTTGTTGATTATGAAATGGACCCTCGTATTCCTTTAATACTTGGTCGGCCATTCTTAAAAACCGGACGAGCTTTAGTAGATGTGGCTGAAGGTGAGTTAATCTTACGAGTCGGGGATGATGCACAAGTTTTCAAAATGGGTAAGCTTACCAGTACCACCTTTGGAGGACGAGAATCAGTGAATATGATTAATGTGCTCGATGACTTTACCGTCTACGATAATCCTCTATTCGACTCTTGCATCGATAATCCAGTTTTTCAAGATGATGTGGATGATTCTCTCCCTACTTTGGACGCTTCTCCCATTTATGATTCTCCTCCGGTCTTTGATGCTTATGATGATGATTCTAGCTCAGACTCGGATGATTATGATGACCTTACTTCTGAGTATCCCGAGCTGCCCACATATGATGATTTTGATGAGGCCGATACTCTTTCGAGCGATTCTTCTCACGATGAAGATCCTCCACCATCACTCGATCCTACTTTGGACGATTACTCATTTGAGGAAGACTTCTCTGCATTTCTTAACACTTACTTCCCTCATGAGAGTGATGCACCTCCTTCGGACTTTGAAGATTATCGTCTTGATCCTACTTTGGATTTGAAGCACATTCTTTCAAAGGAGAAGAAACCGGTCGACACTAATATCCGTTGCACATATGATTTGACACCTCTTTGTCCCCCTTCGGAGGACGAGGTTGTGCTTCTTTGCGGATCTTCTTCACACTCGGCTGAGCCTGAGTGCTATTTTCCCTTAAAGGAAAAGGTGTTCGACCCCGGTATTGAAATCTTTAAGCCATCTCAGTATCCACCTGATGAAATAAAAGGAAAAATCTTTGGAAATATTGAAGACATGCTTGCACCTCACCATACTTGCTTCCACCGTGCCCCATCTATGCTTAAGGGAACCTTGCCACTTCTTCTTTGGCTTGCTTTGTTCGCCTTAAGCTCGTGCTATTTAGTGGACGAAAACTATGTCTTTGATCCTGGTGGATATGTTTCATGCTTCTTCCGTTGATGATCAAGGTCGAGTCAGGCTAATGACTCGGTTAACAAAAATCAAGCGCTTTTTGGGAGGCAACCCATGCATCTATCTTTTCGCTTTCTTTATCATAAGTGTAGGGGTGACCCGTTGGTGCTTGCTCTCTCCTCTCTTCTACTAATCAGGGATTCGAGCTTCAATGTTCCACTCTTGATGATTCTTGACGACCCGTGATTCCGTGTTCTACTTCTTCCCGGTTCTATCCTAAACTCTTTTCGATTCACTATTTTATATTTTCTCAATATTAAAATAGGAATCTATTTAGTTGCCCTTTCCTTAGCAAGATTTAAACAAAGTGCACAATGTCCTAAGTGTAGGGGAGTTTACTCCCACATGCTTAAACATTGAGGACAATGTTTATCTTAAGTGTAGAGGGGACTTCTATCGAATTTAAGTAGTCTTTTCCTTGTATTTGTCCTCATTTTAACCGGAAAATCAATTTTTCGACATTTTTCAAAATTTTTGATCTATTTTGGCCTATTAGTTTTTATCTTTGTATAGTTATTTTCTTTCTTTGCTAGAATAAATCTTTGAATAAGTGGTTTTAATTTTCAAACATTGTGAATCTTTTGACTCAACCCGAGTTTACTTATCTAAGTTACTCTAGCTAGTATCCTTAACATATTTAAGTAAATTTTTGCTTGGCTTTTATTTAGGGAGCTATAAAACGCGAAAGTCTTAACTCTCACGGGTTAAGAACAAGAACTTTTCGCAAGTTCCTATAATTGATCCTAGAGATTCGTTTATCAAGGGAACTTTAAAACGCGATTTCTAAACTTGAAAAAGTCTAAGAATATGCAAGATCCTATAGGCGACTCGAAAACCCAAAACTTTGATTTAATAGGCTAAGCATCCACGAATCTCATTCTTTGAGATTTTAAACTGTGGAGAACGAGAGATGATAGAGCCAATTATAAGTTCGGTATTCTTTCGAGAATTTATGTGAGTTAATTATGAGCCTATTCTCCCATCGCTTGCTAATAAATTTATCTGCTAATAAATAAGGTTGTACGATTTGAAAAGTTACTTAGCTTCTAGCCCAAGATCGTTTAAAAGTTGCTCGTATGGATTAGAGTTCATAGCCAAGGCATAACTTATTGAAGCGGGACGCAAAGATTAGCGAGTCCGAAAAGGCCCTAACAAGGCATGAGGGCTATATTTTGTTGCTAAAGATCCAAAGTGATGTGAAGAATCATTTATCGAAAATCAATATGAAGGATCGAGACACACGACGAAAAGCAAAAACTCCCAAAAGTCATGGAGAAGTGTATCCGAAAAGACCCTAACAAGGTATGAGGATAAATAGATCCAAGTCATAAAAGGAGGCGGATCGTTGTATATCAAAATCCAAAATAAAGGTTGGAGAAAAATGAAGAAGTCGTGGTCCAAGTATGAATCTCTCAAAACTTCAAGTGAAGAAATTCCTATATGAAGAGAAGACCATAATTTCATGAACGTCTCTCAAGGTTTGAAGTATGAAGTCGCTGCCAAATATCGGTCCGAGAAAGGTCTCAAATCACGAAGCGAGTTATGCCAAGATATGAACTTTATGAGGTCCCGAGAAGCAGTTTTAAAAGATTTTGTCCTTTAGCTAACTATTGATTAAATCGTTCACTTTATTTTTAGACTAAATAACTATCGAAATAAGTCAAACAATGCATCCTCGTGATCATTCAAGACAAATAATAAAATATAAGAGATACACCTAGGAATAAGGGAGTCTAAGTGAATAATTGGCCCACATGAGTTCGTGTTAGTCTGCTAACTTATAATAACAATGATCTCGTTTTTAAGCTTGGTTTGGAGAAAGTGAAAACTTGAGGATGATGATCATTCACGATATTTCCAAAACCCAAGGTATGTTTTTGATTTCTTTACTTTTAATGTTTATAATTTTCTATATCTTTAATAAAGGCCAACGTGGATTGATTATGATGAAAAATGTAAACGTGCTTTGTAACTAATGCATTGCATGAGGACATTGCAATGGTCAAGTGTAGGGGATTTGATATGTGTGTAAACACACATCTTTTCTACCACTTAATTACAATAATAACCGGACCAAAACGTGTATTTTATGTCTTTTATGTCGGAATTATGCGTGGTTTGTATTTTTGTTGTGATTTAGGACGAAAAGGTGAAAAGTGGAGAAAACACGGGAATTCACGGGCATTTACGGACTTTTATTGAAGAAAAAGATGAAAGACGGAGTCAAGAAGTCAAGAGTGCAAAAAGAACGGAAGTCCAAGACCAATTCTGAAGATTCATCGAAGAAAAAGTCAAAAGACGGAAGTTTATCTAAAGCCGAGGAACTCAAGTCTTATTTATCGAAGAATTAAAAGACGAGTCCAAAGAAATCCCGAGCCATAAGTCATCAAAGTCCAAGATTAACAAAAAGATTAAGAAGGAAGGACTTGATGGTGCAATTAACAAGAAAGGAAGGAGAGGAGGAAGCTTCCTCTAAACACTCCCTAATCACCTATATATACCCCTCATTTTCATTCATTTACTCTTGTTGACTAATAGTGACAATTAGTTCTTCCATGGTTGGCTAGATTGACAAACTAGTTCTTCCACCTTTATTTAATCGCACTTTTAATTACTTGCACCTTTAATTACATGTCTTGCACCTTATTTACCATTTAATTTCAAGTAAGTGTTTCTTTAAATTTTCGCACCTTTACTTTATCTTGTTGATCTCATTCTTCCTTTCTTTAATCTTTGATTTATATGCTTTTTAACTTGCTTATTTGTTTAAAGATTTCATTTTTATGCTTTTGATTGTTTTAAATCATTTATTTTCATAGCTTATTTTGTTTATTTTCAAGTTTATATAGTTTTTATAAAAGTTATTTTCGTATAAAAAGTTGTTTTTCTTAAAGCTTATCTTTTTCGTGTCATTAAAGTTGTTAAATTTCAGTCTAGTAGCTTATTTTCACACGTTTTACCTTAGGATTTAGTCTTGTGCTTATTAGGATTATAGCTTAATTTTCTAGCTTATTTTGTACTTTTTCTGCCGGATTCCGATTGGTACAATCGGAAAAGGGTTTATACATTCCGACCATAGCTTCTTGGCTTGGTCGGAAAAGGGGTTTGATACATTCCGATCAAGGTATTTAGCACATTCCGATCGTGTGTGAGGACAGTCATTCCGATCGTGGGTAAGGACAGTTATTCCGATCATAGATCTTCTCCACATTCCGATTGGTTATTCCAGCCCATCATTCCGATCTGGAGGTTTGTGTCATTCCGATCAAGGTGAGTTGCAACATTCCGATCAAGGTAAGTTTGGGTATTCCGATCTGAAAGGGTGACAGCATTCCGATTGGGTATTCTAATCTACGTTCCGATCAGGGGTTGGTTATTCACATTCCGATCAAGGGTAAGTCTATATTCCGATCATCATCCGATCGGAATATATTCCGATCTGAGTATTTTTTATGTTTTGCCTTGTTTAATTTTTAGCTTATGTTTTTATACTTTGTCTAATTCTAGTTTTCGTCTCGCTTTAATTTTTAGTCATTTAATTAATTACTTTCTGTCAAGTTTTAAATATCACACCTTTACTTTTAATTAGACTTAGATTTATTTTCACGCCTTTTACTTTAATTGTTTTGCACTTTAAATATACTACAACGACAAACCTATTTGTTTCACCAAAGAACAATAGAGTCACATAGAGAACCTAGATCAATTCGATTAGACACCGAGAACAAGAACTTTAATCTTTTTAACCTGAGTAAAAGCCCTTGTATCAAATGGCGCCGCTGCCGGCTCTTTTCGTAAAGATTAACGGTTTTCTGTGAGAGACGCGTTGCTTTTTGGTATCCGTTCACTTGTGAGCGTTATTTTTCTTGCCTAAAAAAAAATTCAAAAACCATAAAAAATTAAAAATTGATAAAAATCCATAAAAAGTAAAAATTTCAAATATCTAAAAAGATTTTATCTTTATTATGTATATATATTGTCTTTGTGTTTGGTTTCTTTTTCTTTTGCATTTTCAGGTGTATGCGTACTAGATCTTCCAATTATCAAGAGCCCGAGACTCAAGAAGATTTAGCTATGTCAGGTGTAAACAACAATAATCCACCGCACCCTAATAATAACAACAATGTTCTTCCACCGCCCGATCTTCGGACCATGGAGGAACTTTGTCAACCTACCATGTTTGGACGAGGAGGACCGATTGCGCCGATGCAAATCGACGCTCCTGAGTTTTCGTTGAAGCACCACATGATTCGGCAAGTAAAAACAAACCCATTCCGTGGATTGCCTGATGATGATGCCAACAAACACCTCGACAAGTTCATTACAATCACCCAAAGCATGAAGTTGGCTGGTGCCACAATGGATGAACTTCGCCTACAACTCTTTCCACATACCTTATTACATCATGCCGAGAAATGGTTTGATCTTCTCCCGAAGAATTCAATTCACACTTGGGATGACATGACTCAACGCTTTTTATCGCGCTACTTTCCACCATCCATGGTCAAGAGCCTTCGCAATCAAATCAGCGGTTTCATGCAAGACCCTGATGAATCTCTTTTTGATGCCTGGGAGCGATATAATGTCTTGATCGATAGATGTCCAAACCACAACATGCTCCCTGTGACCTTAATAGATACTTTCTATAACGGTTTGACTTTTCGAGATCGTGATACGATTAATGCAGCCGCCGGTGGCACATTCATGAAAAAGAGACCCGAGGAGTGTAGAGAGCTTATTGAGAACATGACTACTCACCACAAAAACTGGGATTCCTCTGATTCTTCTAGGAACAACCCGAGAGTCAATGTTTCCTCTACCTCAGCAAACCCTGAGATGACCGAACTCACCCGTATGATGACTGAAATGAGCAAACGTATTACGCTTCTCGCCTCAAACCAACAACAACAACAAGTTAAAGCGGTTGCTAATCCTTGTGAAACATGCGGTGGTCCTCACTCATACACCGATTGTCCTTCGACACAAGGAAATCCGGAAAATGTGTATGCAGCTTATGGTAATTATTCACCGGAAAATTACCAAGCTCGACCTCAAGGGGATAGAAATCTGTTGAGTTACCGATCCAACAACTACCTTTCACCCGGTTTTTCTCCTCAAAACCAAAACCTCGCCAACAACTACAATAGAAGCAACCAAATCCCACCTCGTGTTTCTAACCCTTATCAACCACCCGCCCAACAAAACCCACCCATTAACCTCGATGTTGAAGCCATCATGAGAACCCAAGGTGAGCAAATCAAGAACCTGTAGAGTCAAATTATCAATCTCAAAGGAGATATCACAAATCAAGGAAATGAGATAAGATCCAAGCTTCGAGATAACATTCAATCCTCCTTCAGCAGTCAAACCAATGATTTGAAGAATATGCTTTCTAGTTTCTTGCCCCCTGCTCAACCTTCTACTTCGAGTTCTCTACCTTCAAACACCGTCACTAATCCGCGAGCCAATGTGAGTGCTATTGCTACTCGTAGTGGAGTTACCATCGTAGGACCACCAATCCCACCCCCATCATCTACACCTCCCCCACCACCATTTATCCCTACTCCTCCTATACCTAGTATTAGTGCACCATTACCGTCTCCGCCTCGACGTGATGAAGTTTCCACGAATGACCCTTCAACATCTCAACCTTTACCACCTACACCTGCACCTTCACCACCCAAACCCAATATCCCTTATCCCTCTCGTTTAGGCAAGACAAAAATGCTAACCAAGGAGGACTCCGACGTGACACGCTATGTGAAGATGATCTCTCAGATGAACTTCAACATTAGCTTTCTTGAAGCACTTGTCCACATGCCGAAATTTGTGAAAGAATTTAAGGAATTGCTAAACAATAAGGAGAAGCTTATTGAACTCGCCAACACTCGATT